>VOQK01004661.1:71736-87757 GCA_015052645.1 Benitochromis conjunctus
CATAAATACACAACATGTTATGTGTTATTCACTTATGTAATGTGGATAAACTATAAATTAACCTCAGCAAATAGCATGATCGCTGATCATCACATGATCAGCAAATATTTGAATTTTGCTAATTGGACTTTTAAAATTGTAAAATAAAACAACCAAAAACAACACAAACACAATCAGATACCATTACAGATATATAGCATTAACTGGCCATTGGTAGATTATTTCACACTGTGTTAATGTGTTACAAAATAGTACTAGGCCCTCATTAACATGAAGAAATACATTTGAGTAACTGAAACATATAAAATCAAAAGTTTGTTTTATTTAAATAATTAATGGTTGAGGAAAATAGGCTTGGTATAAACTGAAAACCAACTGTATACCAGTCATTTGATCAGATTCTGTTAAATACATTTATACATTTTTATATATAAAAATACATAAATTTAAATGTACTTTTTAAAAGTGCCTCATATGATGTACACGATTCATACAGTAGTCATATGTTCTCAATGAAAAAGTGCTCTGGTATTCAAATCACAGATTATATAGAAACTGTATATTAGGTTACAGAACATGAGTAAAGTCAAATATTTAGATTTGTTTAATTTATTGAGGACAACACAAATTGTGCTCCTTGTGAAAAAGTTGAAGAACATCAAAGCAAGGTGCCCAGAATAATGTTTATTTATTATTTAGGGAATGACACACGGTGCTGTAATAAGAAAAGGCTTTTCAAACATTCTTTGAGTGATATCTTATTTATCCTTCTCTTGTCATGTTTTATTTTCTGGAGAGAAATAACTAAAATTGTAACAACATACCATCAAGAAATTGGTGTGTGAATTTAAAAAAATCCTTTTAAAACATTTTCCTTTCATCTGTTTAAGTTGCTCTGCAATCTTCAGTATTAGTCTTAATTTGGACAGAAAACGGCATGCCAAAGTACACGCTGCTCCGTATTTAAGGACTCCCTCTGCTGGTCTTGGGTACTTCTCATCACCTGCAGTGGGTGGATCCTCCAGTGACAGCTACACTGTGATTGGCTGCTCCAGTAGGAGGCTGCCATGACACATTGGATGCTGCACAGATCTACAGCATCAGCAGGCAACGGACCTCCATCCTCCTCGTTATCCCTCTCTCTTTCTCTTTTTTCTCCTCCTTTGCCTCTCCTCCTTTCACTACCACCCCTGCTCTCTCTTCTCTGTCCCTTCTCCTCCCACTTGGACAGACACGCAGGCCTGTTTGAGTACACTGCAGCAGAGGTCCATTAACACACCAGCAGCAGGAATAGCAGCAGCAGCGACAGCAGCAGGCGGACTGGTAGGTGTGCTGAGGCCTGTCTCCTTCCTTATTGCAGCACAGGCAAGACATCGCATTCTCCTCTGATCACTGTCAAGGACTATCTGTTTGAGAAGTGTGCGTGCACGTGAGAGCAGGAATCTGGCAAGTAGTCAAAGAGGACTACCACACCCTGGGAACATTATTACCAGTGGTAGGGCTACGTAGGCTGAATGTGGCAGCTGATATTTTCATTCTCATGCTATGTTCATTATGTACTTATTTCTGGCTTAAACACAAGCATTCATATTCTGCTTTTCTCTGCTCTAGTTGTTTGTTGCTTTTCATTCATTCGACAGCACTGTGATTTGATTCAGCACCCACTAGGCCTTGTTCGTCTACACACGTGTCTTTGCTAATGAATGCGTTGAATGTCTAACTAAGGTCACATCATTTGCCATGCTGTGCGCACATATTGTCAGCCTACCTAATGACAGCCTTCCTCTTTCCTTTCCAAAGCTGTCTTCATCACCAGCCTCTCCATCCACCTCTCTCTCTCTTCGGTCCTCCTGCATCTTAATTTCCTCTCACTCCCATTCCTCTTTCTTAAAACCCTCTTCCTCCTTCCCCCGCCCCTTGCATTCCAGTCTCAATCACTTCGACGTGCCTTTTCTTCTTCCTGCCGGCTGGTTTCCCAGGATGCCTTTTTCCAGGCCGCTCCGTTAGGCCCTACCAGCATGGGCGGAGCCTGGGTGGGGAGAGACATTACGGATTGGACCCTTCCCCTCAGGACGGGCGCGCTGGCGGGTCACCCTCCCTCAGCTTCAGATGGGCGAGGACGCTGAGAGCCCCAAAATCAACCACACCTTCCTGCGAGACTACGTCACTGAAGGTAGAGCAGACGGTGTGTCGCTGCCGTCTCTGTGGTGTCAGATAACATACTGGTATAACTGAACAGATTAATTTCATCCTAATGCATTGCACAGTAGAAGGAATGTATGATGACACTGATCACTCCAGGCCTGACTCAGCAACAGACACTTTTATAATTTTTAATTTTCCTTAGACATCGTAGACATAAATGTTTGATTTATGGTTTGGAGCAGCAGAAATAATATGTGATTTTATTCATTTTTCTTTCATTGCCAGCCTTTTCTACATTGTTATGGTTATCTACGCTTTTTTCTCCATGCCTTCCTAACGTTCTCTCTTCTCTATCATTGCTGGTGTTTTCTCTCACTCTTTCTATACTTTTGTTTAATTGCTTCCCATGTTCCTATCTTCCTTATAGCTGATGTCATCTCTACAGTGGAGTTTAACCAGACGGGGGACCTGCTGGCCACGGGGGACAAAGGTGGCCGAGTGGTCATCTTTCAGAGAGAGACTGAGGTTAGTTTACAATGCAAAAATCACCACATCCTGTACACAGGCTTTAAAAAAAAAAAATCTTTATACACATACTGTAAATGCATGCTGAAAGCCGTGTTTTCCTCACTGTCTGCTCTGGGCAGTCTAAAGGGGAATCAGAAGAGGCGGGCGAGACAGGGGACTCTGGGGAGTACAATGTCTACAGCACGTTTCAGAGCCACGAGCCTGACTTTGACTACCTGAAGAGTGTGGAGATAGAAGAAAAAATTAACAAGATCAGATGGCTGCCACAGCAGAATGCAGCACGTTTCCTCCTCTCCACCAATGGTGAGAAATCAGTGACTTCTCAGTCTCTATCGGAACATCATACTGATTTTTGGTTGTGGTAAAATGAAGTACAGGAACTATACACCCATATAGTTCTTGCCATCATGCATATATATAGAGAGAGAGTGGGAGAGAGATATTTGCCATAAATAGCAGTTGTCTTTGCTTGATATGGCACATTTGCCTGTGGTTTTGCTTACACGCTTTGGTTTCAAACCACCTCCAGTTTCCAAAATTATGGCAGCCTTGGTCATCTTTTATTACCTACGTAGAATTAAATAACTTCAAGATAGTCGTTGGAAGTCTCACTTACGGGTGCAATAATGGCACAGAAAAAAAATCTTTCTAAATTAGGTGCATGAATTAAGTATTACGTTTTAAATTAGCTGTAAATGTGATTTTTCTTAAGTTGTGCTTTGCAATTTTCTATGAATGTTATCATCATTCTCTGACACGTCCAAATCCCGATGCCTGTCACAGATAAGACTATTAAACTGTGGAAGGTAAGCGAGAGAGACAAGAGACCAGAAGGATACAACCTGAAAGATGAGGAGGGACGGCTCAAGGACATCTCTACCATCACCTCTCTACAGGTACTCGGACACACACATACAACCGCACACTTTTATTTTGTTCAGTCAAGAATGTATCAGGCTTACATTTAATCATCAAATCAAGTGCCTGTCTTTTTGCTCCTGTCCTTAAATGATCCATGGCTCTACTGTCCTCCAGTTTTGTCCTTTCTTGTTGTTGTCTTTCTTTTTGTCATATTATTTGCTCCTCCTTTTCTTATCACCTCCTCCCTTCAACCCTAAATCTTTTATCTCTCACCATTTAAGGTGCCGGTGCTGAAACCTACAGATCTAATGGTGGAGGTTCGTCCCAGAAGAGTATTCGCTAATGGACATACCTACCATGTCAACTCCATCTCAGTCAACAGCGATGGGGAAACTTACCTGTCTGCCGACGACCTCCGCATCAACATGTGGCACCTGGGCATCACGGACCGCAGTTTCAGTATCCTTACTGTCTTTTTGTTTTTGGGATTATAACACACAATTCTCAGTTTTAAACAACTATGACCATTTGCTTTAAATAAGCTCCTCTCTGACCTTTGTGTGGTGGAAACTCCATGAATTTTACAGAGCATTCATCCAGCGGTATGAATTAGATCACTGTTTGTTGTTAAAGTATAACTGTATCCTCATGTTAATAGTACAATAGCAATGAGAACATTATACCTAAATGGGTAAAGATTCCTGTCGACACCAAAAGCAAAAAGAAAAAGGGCAGTGTACATCAGTAAGCTGTTTTTGTATTCGATTTTATGGTGAAGTGTCCCTAAAACATAAAATCTCATTTTAATTGTGTTAAAGTACGCTGTAAAACAATTCACGCCAGTATCTTAGTGTGCATTATTTCACAAGGTTATGAGTATTGATGATTATGTATGTAGTTTGCTTACTAAAGAAAAAGACATTGAGCAGTGCTGGGGATGCATCCCCAATGCTTCTGTTCTGTATTTCATCCACTGTTTATTTATGCCTAAAATATCATGGAGCCAATTCCAGGTCATGTACAGTAATCATAGCCAGTCATCCAAAGTCATCTTCTGATTTATACTTAATGTAAACAACACGTGACTCTGATTGGATTGGTGTTTCCATTACAATGCTGTGTAGACAGTGCAGGTGGTAGCATGGGGGACTGGCTGCATGTGGTGATTTCCCCATTCAAATGGAAGCTGACCTAGAAAATCGTAGAGGCATCTATGGAAGACGAGTTTAAATAATTCACACAGCAGTACACTTTCTTCTGAGCCACACAGGACTGCCACAAATAGAACAGAGAGGAACAGTGTGTGCATGCATATTGGGATAGGATGGGGTGCAGTTTTTTTTTTTTTCTTTTCCGGGATGTCTTTATGAATTTAGGTTGTGAACGTGTAGATCTAATCATCTAAAAATAAAAAGACTGCATGAATGAATATAAATGATTTTTTTGCATGTCTGCTGCCTCACTGTGACAAAATGTAAACATAGTCATGGCTGTTTGTGTGACTGTGGTAGAAACCCCGCTCGCCAGATTTATGTGGTGCTTAATGTCTGCGCTGTTTGTTCCTTGATGGCTCTGCTTCTCAGATATTGTAGACATCAAACCAGCAAACATGGAGGATCTGACAGAGGTGATAACAGCGGCAGAGTTCCACCCTCACCACTGCCACTTGTTCGTGTACAGCAGCAGCAAGGGAACGCTGCGCCTCTGTGACATGAGAGCCTCAGCTCTCTGCGACAAACATACCAAACGTGAGGAAACATTTTAAAGATGCAAAGTTTACTTCAAGCTGTGCAGGATGAGGAATCTTGCTCTCACAAAAGCAATGAAATTATATTTCTGTCTGATTAGTTTTTGAGGAGCCTGAGGATCCAGGGAACCGCTCCTTCTTCTCAGAGATTATTTCCTCTGTGTCGGATGTTAAGTTCAGCCATAGCGGGCGTTACCTGCTGACCAGAGACTACCTCACCGCTAAGGTGTGGGATATCAATATGGATAAAGGCCCAGTGGAGACCTATCAGGTACTTTAGTTATCTATCTATCTATCTATCTATCTATCTATCTATCTATCTATCTATCTATCTATCTATCTATCTATCTATCTATCTATCTATCTATCTATCTATCTATCTATCTATCTATCTATCTATCTATATACATTTATACACAATTCATTCAGTTGTTCAGCATAATTCAGCAGCATCAGCTTGATCCCAAAGAAAATGTGGAAGCCTTTTCTCAGTTTTTGCTGCCGGTGTATTATACATGAGAGCAAAGTATAAGAAAGGAGATTAAAATGCCAAAATGTGGGCATCCTGAGCAGGATAACACTACCTTCCCAAAAACTTAAGCTGACTGTTTGCATCATCCCCAGGTCCATGAATACCTGAGGAGTAAGCTGTGTTCCCTCTACGAAAACGACTGCATCTTTGACAAGTTTGAGTGTGTTTGGAACAGCTCAGACAGGTAAGAGGCAGCGGGGGGACAGACAAAGTACAGCTTAAGTCGATTCAGAAGCAAAAACAGACTGCTGTGTCAGTGTGTTGCAGCTTACAGTGATTTCCTAAATGCCCAGCCTCCTGCTTTATCCGACGTTTAAATCAATCCCAGAGACAAGCTTTGCAGACATCAAATCAATCCTCGTGTATTCAGTTTGCTTTCTCCTCTTTTCCTCTCCCTCACTCCACGCTCTTCACTTTCTTTCTCCTCTCCTTTCCTCCATGATCCAGCGTGATTATGACAGGGGCATACAACAGCTTCTTCCGGATGTTCGACAGGGAGACAGGCCGAGGCGTAACCCTGGAGGCTTGGCGAGAGAGCAGCAAGCCTCGGGCTGTACTGCGAACCCGCCGCGTGTACACTGGCGGTAAACGTCGCAGGGGCGATGTTGGCGTCGATAGCTTGGACTTCACCAAGAAAATCCTGCACATGGCTTGGCACCCATCTGAAAATATAATTGCCATAGCAGCCACCAACAATCTGTACATCTTCCAGGATCGTGTCAACCCAGAAACGCAGATGCAGTGACAAGACTGGAAATATGAACACAGTGCTTTTTATCCAAGTGTCACAGAAATGCAAAGAGTGACTGGAATATATCTGGATGTTTTATCGAGGGCACGGAGCGTGGGAAGGCTATATCAGAGGTTTAAGCTGTTTGATGACATGCTTTGATCCACAGTCTGTACATAATTGGAATAATCATAAAATAACGAGACTCTTTATTCAGTTCATTTTATTTGAAGGTGTTTAATCAGTCACCAAACTGAACTGATCTAGTACCCATCGGGACATTTGATTGATTTATTAATTTTTGGCTGCACTCTACTTCCACTTTTTGAAGATGTTTGTCTAACTGCCCCACTGTTGGGGCAGCGAATGAGGTGCAGGGACACCTCTCGATCTGCAGTGACTCAGTGCTGTTGCTCACACCGTGTTGCACTTCCCATTAATGTTCTGGTTACCTTTCACATAAAAATGGAAGATATGTGCTAGCTAGCAACTGACAATTGCTAGCAACCGTCATTTCTAAATGCTACAGAATATACTGATCATAGTACGACTGGATGAGTTTATCAGGCATTTAATCCAAATCTAATTGTTTTCACTAGTGTGAGGTACCAGGAATGATGTTATTGTATAGTTCACAACAGTGTCCTAAAAGTTTCTTCTTTGTCGTGTGACAACAGCAATTCAATCTCTCCTTCAGAGCAGTGCTCTAGGAGATCGCACGAGTAATTGTCCCGTAATCTTTTCCCTGTTCACGTTGCAATAATAACACTAACAAGACACAGCAGCATTCCTGCTTTAATACATGAGCTCTTCTTCTACAGGTAACAAAAAAATCTACACACTCTTTTTACTGTTTGCTGTAAATACTCTGTGTTTTTTTTAAAGGCGGTACCAATTTTTAGTTCCAGAGAGCTAAGGGAAAAAAAAAAAAAAGCATTTTGTCGAGGACGCTGTACATCAGTGTGAGATCTCATTTATAATAAGGTTTGTGGAATCACACTTTATCAGATATTTTCTCGTAGCAGTATATAGGTAGTTGTTGCTGGTTGTGGAGAGGACGGGGTAAAATTGTGCACAAAAAACACTTACTGTTTGGTTGTGTATATTAAGCCCTCATTGTGTTTTGATTGCTGTGTCATGGTAATCTCATGTAAAAAAAAAAAAGAAAAAGAAAAAAGACACAAATCCACATGCTTACATGGGAAAACATAGCAGTTCAAGGAGGCAGTGTGTGTATTGATGGGGGAGTCTTGCAGTTGGGACAAACTTGAATTCTAAGCACATTGTTTATCATCGAGACCCCCGAATTTAAATCAAAGTCGACTAAGTTTGTGTCCAGTGTGCTTGGAGGTTAGAGGTTATCATCAGTGCAATAGCTCATCACAGCAGTTATGCCATGTGAATTCATACTATCACAAGATCTTAATGTCATTATAACGTATACCTCACAGCGCCACATGCTACTCTGGGGCGCGACTCTGAAAGCCTGGGATGTACAGCAGTACAGTAAGGTGATGTCTGTGTTGGACTGAATCGCGTGAGACTTGTTCGTTTACAGTGAAGTACTTTATTTTCAAGTGACCTTGGCCCTGATGGGATTATTGTAAGTGGTTTAAATGTGTACTGTAGTGGGTGAAGTAACATAATCAGTGCAAAGGTAGAGAATATCAAGTCCCTTTGCACATTTTCAAAATCTGCAGAATCGGCATTAATCAACTGTGTAAAGAAATAACTGCTGTCACACCTGCTTCCTCCTCTCTCACTCTGTTTGGTTTTCCATGTTGCTGTTCACACACATCTGTGTTATCTGCCTGTGGCTAAGATGGTTTTCTTATGGGCATATATATTTTTGTCTTCACTACCAGCCAGTGTTATCATGTGCAGATACAGTTTTGCACTTATTGATTTAACATGTACGACACAGCAAAATCCAAGATGACGACAACCCAAAAGAAAATGGTTTACATAGTGTTAGGCCTTCTGAAGCATTATGTAAGCTCCGAGCTTCATCCCTGCAGTGGCGAAATGTAGTTTAGAACAAGTCAGTTGTAATCGCATCATAACCACCAACACATACAACCAGTGAGGCGATTTGTGTTCGGGAGCACAGCAGCAGCATGTCGCCATTACTCGATGCTACTAGCGTGTATATATATCATGCTTTAGAAAAAAAAAAGGACAAATCTAACAGTACAAAAACATAACTTAAATGAGGTGAATGAAAGGAATGTGCATTAATAAAATAATATAAAATCTAATAAAAATGTGTTGGATTTTTTTTATATCTGTCCTCATTTAATAGATTCCGCTTTTTTGTCTCATCACAAAAAATAAATAAATAAATCTATTAACCTGAATAAAACCTTTCACGAGAGATTTTTTTCCCCCAATTCAAGCATTTTAATAGACACCCCATTTAACTCCATCAGTGGAAAAAAAGGCACATTTACAGGGTAAAGGCTCAAGGACAGCAATTGTAAGTCACAGGAGCACTGAGGTTACAGACTGATAGTGTTTATGTGTAAAGCATTTCATACAACACCACTGTATTGCTGTGTAAACCACATATTTATGAACACTCCCATTTCGTTCATACTTTCCTACAATCCAATTTTCAAAAGTAATTAAATCATTCATTACTTATTTTAATTATCCATCCATCCGCCCATTTTCTTCCGCTCATCCAATTCAGGGTTGCTGGAGCTTATTCCAACTGTCATAGGTTGAGAGGAGGCGACACACCCTGGGCACATCACCAACCTTTCACAGGGCTTATTTTTTTAGTATCTCTTTTTTCTGTTAAATTCCAAACTGCCAAATTTAGAGAGAAAAGATTTTTGTCTGCAAAGGCTCAAATTCTGTAAACAAAAAGGTCTCGAAATTTTAACCAATATTGTGTTCAACTCAGTGAAACAGCTCATTTTCAACATTCCTGGTGATTCTAAATTGTTATGGAATGAACATGATGTGTCTTAAATTTGTCATTGGCATACATTTAAGAAATAACAAAAAAGGAGGTCCAGCCATCCATCCATCCACTTCCGCTTATCCGGGGCCGGGTCGCGGGGGCAGCAGCCCAAGCAGAGAAGCCCAGAGCTCCCTCTCCCCAGCCATCTCCTCCAGCTTGTCCGGGGGAACACCAAGGCGTTCCCAGGCCAGCCGAGAGATATAATCTCTCCAGTGTGTCCTGGGTCTGCCCCGGGGACTCCTCCCAGTGGGACATGCCTGGAACACCTCACCCAGGAGGCGCCCAGGAAGCATCCTTGTCAGATGCCCGAATCACCTCAACTGGCTCCTTTCAATGTGAAGGAGCAGCGGCTCTACTCTGAGCCCCTCCCGGATGGCCAACCTTCTCACCCTATCTCTAAGGGAGAGGTCTTGTGTGTGTTAATGTGACAAAGAAAGTTTTCATAGGACTGCACAAAGTACAACCTTATTTGCTTCTGCAAGTAGCAGCCAGATTTGTTAATCAAATGCATTTGATAAATTGATCATCAGCAAGTGAGCACCTCTATAAAAGCAGAGTATTTAGCAGCTTTCTGGGCTGGGGCATTCACGTGTGTGTTAACATAATGCTACAATCTTCCAATGCGGGGATGATCCACCACATTCACTCCAAAGTCACACTGTGTAATTCTCAGATAAACTACAAAAACAACAAGCGCTATACCTTAGCCTCTATAGGCCTGAATATGCTAAATGTTAAAGTTCATGTTAGTAAAATTAGAAAAAGAGTGAACAAGTATGGCTTGATTGGAAGGGTTTCCAGGAGAAAGGCTCTTCCTCTAAAAACAGGATGTCAGCACAGCTTAAGTTTGCAAAGCTGCATCTGGGCAAACCACAAGACTTTTGGGACAATGTTTTGATGAGAGACAGATGACACCAAAGTGGAGATATCTGTCTATAATCCACAGCACCGCATTTGATGCATTTTGATATCTAGGTTTGTAATACAGAAGTCTGCAAGTTTACTGCAAACCCCAAAAAATAAAAAGGATGACAGTTTGATGCTGACCTTTTAAAAGATGACTGCATGTGCATCATAGCTTGACAGATCCTAAAAATAAAATTAAGACCAGGAAGTTTAAAGACAACATCATTAAAATATTGGCTAACAGAGCAAGCCAGAAATGCATATATATTATCACAAAATTTGTGTCATATATTTGCATAAAAATATGTAACTATTCATTTGAAAACTGCTGTGAAACACACAAATGTAGACAGAATGCAAACGCAAATATCTTAACCACACACTATATTTCTAGATAAATTTCTAACTACAAAGGCAAATATAAAATCCACTCAGTCACTGTTTTGTTTTCAACAACTGTGCGGTTTTCTAGGTATTCACAGTTGAACAGCAGCCAGCATTAGCCTTCTTGCATACAGCTGGATACCATCAAATTACAGCCAATCTTCCAGTTCTTTATAACATAATTATAGCATATTACTATATATTATGTTGATATATATTATATGTATGTGTGTGTAAGTTTAACATACATAAAAGCGATTTGAAAATAGAACAGATCCTGATTCTCGCCAAAGTTGGCGTCTGACAATTCTTAAACTGCTGTACATGAAGTAAAAGTAAGATCTGCATAAACTAATGCACAGGAACACAAACTTAAAAGATCCATCCAGTTAAAAAATTACTATTATAGTTACATCAGTGCTTCTAGTCTAACATCATAAGAAACAAGATGATGTTCTGGAGAGACTCAAATAGGTTATTTACTTATATTTCTACTGTTTACTTGTTCGTTTTAAATTTTTGCTGACAAAAATGGGGAAAAGAAAAAATCAAATGCAAACTTCAGGGCTTTCATTGTGGTACGTCTCCAGTTTCTCTCTATCTTCACCTGCCTGCCTCCAGTCAGCATTGAAGAAGGACAGTCCAGACAGTGGATAGCTTTCAACTCAAAGGCTGGAGCTCTGGCTCCTAGACGTCCCTCCAGTTTGGTGCTAAACTCCACCTTATTCCCAGGGCTCAGATTTAGAAGAACTTGTCTGAACTCATGACTGGCCATTAGGACTATATCCTTGGCTGGGTCCTCTCTCTCTCCACGTTCATCCTGGATCATTCCCACTGTCACTTCAAAGCGGTAGCTGTCGAAGCGCTTGACATGGCAGGTATGTTTAGCCAGAGCCTTGAGCTGACACAGTTCTTCCTCATCTTGCGATAGAAGGAGGATTGGCAGTGAAACAGGCCCTGATGCAGAGCTGGCTGTCAAATCTGCAGCTGTCAGATTTGCAACTGTGGCATTCTTTGTCTCACATTTGGGATAGGTCTCACCGTACAAGCAGCGCAGCCAATCTCCCACGAACACTGGCAACATGTTGATGACAGATTGTGCCCCGTTCTCTGTTTCGGCCACACGGACCTGCTTGAAGCGCCCAGTCCAGGTGACTCTGTGTCCATTCAGGTGGCTGCAGAAGATTTGTGTCTGGGCTATGCCTTTGGTTTCCCAAGCAGGGGGTCCACAAACCTGGCCATACTGACTCCAAGTAAGGGTGGAGTTGTACACCTTCTCACCTTCTGCATGGTACACATAGACAGAGAAGAACAGAAGGACCATGGAGATACAGAGTAAAATGAGCTTGACTGGACCCCGATGAGTCAATGAGCGAAAGACATCCAGAATGGACATGCTGAACCGCGTCCAGAGCCGCAAGGTGACAGGGATCGCACATATTACCAGGGTCACGATCATCTTTGTCAGTTCCAGCTCGAGGAACCACTTAAACACTTGGATGAGGAGCATTGTGGCGAGACCAAATGCCAGAACAGGCAACGCAAACAGGAAGAGAAAGTAAGCCACACAAGTGCGGATTAGACCCACAGCAGAGGAATTCTGGAGGAGGACCACTGAGAACTCGCACCACATGAAGCACACAAGATACGGAACCAGGAAGCAGTAAGTTCCCCGGAAACCACGTATCCTCGCCATGCTAAGGAAGGAGAAAGAAAAAGGAGGGGGTGAAAAGTGCTGAGATTATTTTAAGTGTCTAAAGAGTCAAACTGTCATTTTAACATAGAATCAAAACAACATGGCAGACAGGAGTAAGACCAATTTGAGAATTTTACTGATATAAGTAATCAATATTTGAATTTGTCCAAATCTTTCTTACCTGAAGAACAGATAGAACAGGTAAACATATAGCAAGCAGGGGAGACTGAGCTTCAGCACCACAGACTCCCCCAGTGGCAGAGTGGTGAAGGTGCGTCCCAGTAAACGAAGAGCCGTCATGTTCTCTGGCAAGAACTGTGTCAGGCAACACAGAGATGATGCCATCTGGATTAAACCAAATGCAAGGACACAACAGAGTTTTTGATTAACTTTGAGAAGGCTGTTTTTATTTCACTATCATAAAAATGATGATTATTAACAAGAAAGAGATTTATGTCTACATTTGTTAAAACCCTGCACAACAGCATTGCATGTTTTAGTTCATAACACTGAGGTCAAGTACACAAAAAATTAATTTAAAACATTCTAAGGTTTAGTTTATATCCCTGGTTCAAGTTCTTTTAGTTTAATATTTGTATAGTCTCTGGCTTTAGTTTTGTCATCTAGTCTTCAGGTTGTGTTTCCATGCCTCCCCTGTGTTCCACGTTTCATGTTTTACTCTTATCTCCACGTTTGGTGTTTCCTTTCTGTCGCCCCAGTCAGTTTTGTTCCCTTGTCTATTTCTCCCTCGACCCCAGTGTCAAACACTTGTGTCTTAGTGTTGTTAATTGTTAATTCCTAGTTGTAATCTCCTAGTTGTTTATTACCACTTTATAGTTCTTAGTTGCTCGTTTCTGAATTTTCGGTTGTTAGTACTCTTGTGTTTAAATAGTCTCAGCAATAAAACTGCCTCTTTCAGTTGATCCCTTCGTGTCTGAGTAATGTGTTTGGGTCCTACCTCAGCCTGCTACAAAGCGTACATGACAACGAGTGAATGAAAGCATGTGGTCACTATCAGGCTAATGAAGCCAACAAAATTATGCAGCTTATGCCTAAAAAAGGAATTACTAGAAAATGATGTCAAACTCTGGTTGTAAAAGGTAAAAGAAAACTTCAACTCCCAAATCTGAGATTTCCCAGTATTTCCAAAAGTACTTTTTCTCTGTTACCAATGTCATGTTGCTGCTGCACATTTTTATGACAGAAGGAAAACCAGTGGTTTCCTAGAAATTCCAAATAATTTCATTTAGACTGAAATGATTAATTAAGCTGCAATATTATTACTGTTAATTATACTTAGCAACATGCAAAACAGTAATTCTGATCAGTCAATTGACCTCTATAACCATTGCCCGGCGTGCATATGCTGTGGCATTTGGGCTGAGGCTGTGGTAGCTGACAGCAGTAAAGAAGATGGCCACTGTCGAGAGCTCAGAGCAGGGGATCCAATTCTTGTCTGCTACAGGGAAGGAGAAAATTACAAAGAAGACGGAGAAGATAAAATAGAGGTACGGTTCAAGGTTGTTCCAGCCAAAGTTTGTCTCTGCTTGCTCCACGTCAAGGCCAGGTTCAAATCGTGTCAGCAGAGACGTCAGGGCACTGAAGTTCTCCCAGGTCTAGAAAAAAGGGAAAGTTTACAAGTGAAAGGAAGAAAAGTGCTCCAAGGAAATATAAATGCAGGGTATTTAGACTGAAATCTGATATATATATTAAAAAAAAAACCCAAAAAAACTTTTCAACTGTTCCCATTTTAATAAGCTGATTTTTTTTGTACAAGAAATTTAGTCTGCAAATTTTACCTTCATACTATAAATATTTTCCGATTTACAGGCGTTCAAAGTGGGTTGAGGTTGGTTGATTTTTTTAATGTGCTGCTCATTTTAAACCTGAAATTGTGTCTATTTTTTGTATCTCTGGGGTCAGAAATACTGGACAAAACAGTTTTATACTCACCCCTGTTTACATTGGTGATCTGTAACTCATAAAATATTCATAGTGTGAAGGTAAAATTGGAATGTTTCCATTAAACAGGATAAACATATTGTACAAAAAGGGGATCAGGTGGAAAGTACTGAACAATTTTTCATACCCCACCCCACACCCACTAATCCCTGCAACCTATTTAGGATATCATTAAACATTTTCATATGCTCACTGTTACAACTGGCCTGAATCTTATTATTTTTAAAATAAAACTTATTTTAGTGACCAAATATTTTTCACCACAGAAAGAGCCAAATTGATCAGAGAATTACGAATAGTACAGTGCTTAGCAAATTTATTACATTACCTGTCATAAAAAAGAAAAGACAGATATTTTAGAAAAAACCAAACTAAAACAATAAAACAAAAAATTATACTGTCATTTATTATGCACGTAACACTCACATTTTTACACATACATTTGAGCAGGCACACGGGACTTATGACATAATAGTTAGAAATTAGTTTAATTAAACTAATTAATCCACTAAAACTAATGTTTCTGTTCAGTAAATAATTGTAATTTATTATTAATAAAATAACATTTAAAAAAAAAAGAGCTTTACTATTTTTTCAGCTTTTAGTAACACAGTAAATTTAAAACAATAATTCAATTTTTGCATTAAAAATACTGATTATGGAGCCTGTGCAAAAAAATTATAGAAAAAAAACAAACAGATTTAAGCAATTAGGGAAGCTTTAATAGAAACCTTACATTAGGTGGCGGTGTAATAATTTTGTTGAGCACTATATAATTTCATTGATGAAGGAGAAATGCAAAAATGAATGCAGCAGAAACTACTTTGTTTCACAAACTTTCATGTAAACTTTCACGGTTCTGACAATACTGCTAACTGTGTGAAAATGACTAAATGAAACTGAAAGGAAATGCTCACCTTTGTCCTCTGGAAAATACGCAGCGTGCAGATGATCATGGCGATGAAGGAGAGGTAGAAGACAAGCAGAGGGATAACGAAAGCAAACAGATCAACTGTCAGGCTGCTGATGATGAAGAAGAAAATGAGAGCGTTGACGTGTTGCGTTGGAATGATTGTGCTCAGCCACTGGACGCCGGCCCGTGATGCCCAATCAACAAGATGCTCCTTTATCTCAACAACTGCATGCAGTGGGTACTGCAGCATCTGAGAAGAAGAGAGACAGACATGAAGATGAACAGAGAACATCAACACATTTTTAAAAAAATATTAAAATGTGAAATAATAATGAAGGAACAGATACTATTAATTGTGACTTCATGTCCATGGCCCTTTTAAAGGCTCCGGTCTCACTGGTGTGCAGCATCATCCCACTTCGGCCGAAGCCCCAAGCACTCTTGTTTGACTTCTTGCATCCTGATGAGACTAACTCAGCCTTGTGCTTTAAAAAAAAATTGGCAAACACAAACACATTCACAGTCATGGTATATTAAATGAATGCAAATCTCAAAATAAACTATGTTCACATAACAGTTTATTTCTGCTTATGTTTTTTTTTTTTTTTTTTTTTTTTTGTCTTTTTTTTTTTTACAGTTTTGTTTGTTT
>VOQK01004661.1:87777-107048 GCA_015052645.1 Benitochromis conjunctus
CCTGTAGGACTGTCACGAGGTGCAGGGCTTTCAGTTTTGGCTGAGACCTGGCTGCCATTTTTGGGAGTAGCCGGGGAAATACCCTGTGCATAGTTCTTAGTCATCTCAACAAACTCATCCAGGTCCACCATCTGACTGGCTAAGAGATAAAAAAGGATATAATTACACATGGAGATGCAATATACTTTCTGCCCCCTGCCCCTCCACTCTCTCTGAATACCTACATCCATTGCTGACCATGCTCTCCAACACTTTCTGGGCTTGATTCGAAGTTGGGACAGGAACCCTGCTGATTGCAGTGCCACCTGTTGGTGAGAAATGACCACAGCACCAGTGAGCTGGATGAAAGCTGATAATGTGAAACTATTCACTGTAAGAGCTGCAAATATTGAGATCACACAGAGGGATATATAATATTTCCACTAGTAGTGGCAGCTATTGTATAACAGCATACTAATGCATTCTAGGTAGCCACTAGTACATCATGCAGCATTATTTTCACCATTCAAAAATAGTTAATACTTTTTAATGGTGAATTTATCCAGATGTCTGTGATTGTCTCTCCTACCTGGAACTGCATTCACCTGGCTGACGTTTTCCAGCATCTCAGATACAGTCACCGTCTTCTTCCTGTCTGGATTTAGCTTCCAGTACATCATCATGGCTGCTTTGCGTACTGCCAGCTCAAACTTACTCTCTGTCGACAACCTGCGAACATCAGCCTCGTTCTCTGGAGTGATTCCTAGTGGAAGATGCGCGTCAGTTATGGAACAGAAACATAAAGATTTTGACACATGTGATACTTGTGTTAAATGAACCTTTTTTCTGGATCCAGCAGCGCTGCAGGGCTTTTGCTGCACCCTTTCTTCCCTGTTTTGCTGCTTTAATAAGCCAGTTAACAGCCAGCCGATTATTTGTCTCAGTATCCTTCTCTTTAGCAAGACCCAAGTAGTGCTGACCCAGCTGAAAGACAGTGGAGAGGTAAAAGGCCCAGATTATTTCAGCTTCCTTAATGCACTGCGTGTATGGATATATATTTAAGCAAGCTTCTTATACTGCGGTGTTTAAATAAAGGCAAAAACTACAAAAAATTTGTATGTCCAAAAATTATGCACCTAACTGCAGGTCTACTACAATCTCTTCCTTGGCTCCCAAGACACAGCAGTGAACAATGCTGTGTTATTATAAAACAGAACCTTCTTCTGTATTTTGGATAAAAACAGAATATTAATTTTATCCCATTAAAAATGTATGTGAAGTGTTATGGTCATAATTGGTGTATGCATTCTTATTTTATGGCCAAAAATGTGTTACGTGAGGTCACACTGACCTTTGAATTTTAGCTACCAAATAATAATCATTTCATTGTTAAGATCGAGTGAACGTTTGTGCTAAAGCTTAAGACATTCCCTGAGGGTATTCCTAAAATATTTGCATTGTGAAAAAATGTGACAGACAGGTGGAAAAAGCAACACCTCCAGCTACGACATTCACTGGCATCAAAATTAATCTGCAGGGGCACAAAAGTGTAATTAAACAGGAACTTGTATTTCCAGAAACTCTCTTGTTATTTTGGGCTAACCTCAAGGATTATTGGATGTACATGGGCTACTTGTTTGTGGGCCCCAATCAAAACAGTTCATAGTAAAGTTCATATAATGCACCAAGAACACGTGACTTCAGAATGTATTATTTTCTGTTTCTGTAGCTGTCAGGGCATGCGTCATGTCTAACTAACAGGGGCAGCAGTGGCCCCTGTGGCATATCAAGTGACGGCTTTCTAATATTAACTGTCATTTCATAAACTTCCCTCTCACTCAGTTATTATTAAATGTGCTTATTTGTGTGGAATGAGACGTGCCTTCGTTTTAATGTTTCTGCAGTAGTGTATTCCTGTGTCTACCAGACAAACAAAGAAAATACCATCACAAAACGTATTTTAATTCCTAGAGTGACAAAAAATTATTAAAATAAAATAAAACAAATAAAGCTTTGATTCGGAGAATTAAGTCTGCTAAATATTACAATGTGTAGCTTGCCTATTGGGATACTACCAATCCTTCTCAGCATCCAGCTGCTGCACTGATGTGATCTCAGTTTGCACATGTTCTCTTAGACATACACACCCTCTCCTTATGTAGATAATGGGTATGTGCATGCATGACATCTGGCAAGAGAACGTTGAACGAAATGTTGACAAGACACTTGAAAATTTCACGTCTAGCCCACCTTTGAATTCGTCTGCGCTGGCAGGCAACAAGGAGTAAAGGGAGTGTGAATATTGCATTGTTATTTATACAATAGCAGTACATGCTATAGTACGCTTTAACTTTTACACTTCTTAATGATTTGTAAGTATGACAGAACATTAGTGTGTCACACTGAAATCGTGGGATCATCTTCCAAGTGGCCCAAAATAGGCACAAACCAGACTGAGTCAGCTTGCAGGACTGAAAACAATGCCAAGAGCCTGTCTGTGCCTGTCTGTGCCTGTCTGTGCATGTGCTTTCACTTACACGGGTCTGAGCTCTGGCATCGCCACCTATGGCCTTCTCCTCAAGCTGCTCCACAGACACGTCTTCTTCTGGTTCTTCATCTGCAGGAGAGGACACAATACATCTTAATAAAAAAAAAAATCATGTATATCAGTTTTAATTAACTGCCAATAATTTCTGACAAAACCTCGAAGCTCCCAGCAACACCGTGCCCAGTTTTTACTTCACAGCACTTGTCAGCTGTAAAAGTAAAAGCTGTAAAAAACTGTCCCCCCGGTATCCTTTAAGTAAAGGGCTTGACATTCTTCACCTTTAGCCCCTACTGCATTTCAAATGTCACAGCTTATTATGCACAGCAGATCTCCAACTGGTGAAGCCAGCATCTTGTTTTCAATTCCAACAGCTATGGAATATAATGAAATACCACAAAATGTCAATGAGGCAGTGCTTATAGAAAATATACATTATGAGTAGTTTTAATATTATACATAAAAATCTGATCAGACAGTCTGATCTACTGGGGTTTTTCCACACAACCATCTCCAGAGAATGGTCTGAGAAAGAGTAAACATCCAGTGAGCAGCAGTTCTTTTGGCAAAAATGCCTTGTTGTTACCAGAGGTCTGCGAAGAATGGCCAGACTGCTTTAAGCTGATAGTTAGGAGACAGTAACACCTGTACAACCAAGGTATGTAAGGGAGAGTATCTCTGAATGGAAAACACATTGAACCCTGAAGCAGATGGATCACCACAGCAGAGGACCACAGTGGGTGCCACTCCTGTCAGCTAAGAACAGGAAACTGAGGCTGTAATTCACACATATTTAACAAAACCAGACAACACAAAAATTGGAAAATCTTTGTCTGGTCCGAGGAGTCTTTACTTCTGCTGCAACATTTGGATGGTGGGGTCAGATTTTGATATATGCAACATGAAAGTACAGGGGGGGGGTATTTTCTTGACACACTTTAGGCTCCTTAGTACCAACTAAGTACCATACTACATGCTACCTGAGTGTTGTTGCTAACAATGTCCTTCACCTTATACCCAGTGTACCCATCTTCTGATGGCTGCTTCCAGCAGAATAAAACAACATGTCACAAAACTCAAATAATCTCAAACTGGTATCTTGAACATGACAACGCGTTCAGTGTATTCAATTCCATGGCAACACAGTTAATATTGTTTCACAGATTTGAACCTCATATTGGAGTTTGAGACCACCAAAGTCATAATGCCCCATAGTGCGTAATGCCCTGGGAACCCTGTTGTTACGGATGTAAAGGCAAGCCATAACAAGTTGCTGAGACATTTAAGTAAGTAAGTGTATTATTTGGATTACTGTGTTTAATTCACTGTTATTAATATTTGTATAGTTTTATTTGTGAAAAATAAGGAAGCCCAAAATGCTTTACAGCATGGGATTCAAATGAGTAAACAAAGGAAGCTAAAGTGGACCTGCATTCTGGATTCTGGACAAGAGTTGTGTTTTCCTAGGGACAGGGTTACATGAAAAGACATTCCAAAGCATTGCAGAAGGCTTATCACCTTAACACAGCAACTGGTCTATGACATGCTCTAAGCAGCACTGAAACTTCAAAATCTGTCATTCAATCCCTCACTCTGAATGAAGCTATTCTTACCATCCTCTTCATCAATGGCATCCTCTTCCTCAGCTTTTCTAAGTCTTTCCTGTACGATTACCCGCTTGGCCATGGAAGCAAAGGTGCGTTTTGCGGAGGACATGGAAGAAGATGTGGAAGCTGTGGTGGAAGTAGCTGTCGAGGAGGCAGATGTGAGGTCGGAAGTGGGTGAAATTGTGGCGGTTTGAGGGTCAGCGAGGGTGAGAGACGCTGGAAGGGGTGTTCTGATTGGAGCACTAAGGGAGGGATTAGTAGAAACAGTTTTACATGCAGGGCTAGGTGACACAGCAGGAGATAAAGGCTTTGCCTTGTCTAAGGAAAGGGGGGAATCCATCTGTTTAGAGATGGTATGTGTAGATGGTGGCGAAGAGCTAGGTAATTTTCTGGGTTCCAGAGACGTTGGTGATTTTTCATGCTGAGCGAGAGAAGCAGAGAGGTTACTGGAGATGGGGGAAAGAGGAATTTGCATGGGGGAGGGACCAGAGGGTATATCCAGGACAGGGCACGACCCCTGGACGTTGACACCAGTTGGTGTTGATGACAAATCCTCCTCCATCTTTCCTAAAATAAAAACAGGGTGAGAGAAAATGTATATTTTAGCTGGGCAGTGAACTTTTTGAACGCCCTGTTACAGAATTTGGAGGATTCACTTTCAGACATTTTAGCCATATAATAACAGACCTTCTCATTGAAGTTTTGAACTCAACAAATATGAGCACGTTTTCTTACACAAAGCAAGCTAAAAGTGCAAAGTAATAAAAAGGCTAATTAAAAAAGATGCAATAGCGTACAATTTTGAGAAAAATGAGGCAAATGAGCGGTGCTTTGGGGAAACTACTGTAATTATTCAGCATTAAAGCACAGAGCAGCAGGCAGGCACAGACACAAAGTAATAGGAGAACTCGGAACTTTAGAGCAAATCTTCAACACTAAAACTGCAGTATATCAACATACAGTAAAACAATAATCACTGAATCTTACCTGCTTGCTAAATGAGAAGATTTCTTCAGGATTCAAGACAATCACCCTCCTGGAGTTGAATGTTGAGTGTGTATTCCATGCTGCAGATAAATACGCACCAAACAGCTCCGAGTAACCAGAGACGCACACTTGCTTGCTGCCGTCAAACTCGGGGCTGTAAACGACGCCACAACTTTGTGGCCCGCCCTCTTAAAACAGGCTCTCACACTACAGGGACTACAAATGTCCGTCAAAGAACAGCTTACCTGATTGGCTTTTTAAACCTGCGAAAGATGCTTTGCGGATGTTTTATCGCGATTCTTTAAACATTTTAAAAAGGGCTGTGAAAAAAAGCAAAACTTAAAATAGTCGTGGTTTAACGTTCAAGGCTGGACGTGCAGTTATTTTAGCTATAGATAGAGCAGTAGACACAAGCTATGGGCCTACACTTCATCGACTGTGTCTTTTCCATATGACAGAGGGCAGCGATCCTGCCCCCTGAAATGCTGGGAAAGTAAATAATAATAAAAATAATAACAATTTATAATTAATTATGAATAAAAACATTAATAATAATAAAAAACAAAATAATTATGTAAGTCAACTCTGCTGTAATCATCAGATACAAACACAATCATGTATGAATTAAAGCAGGAGATTCTTATGAATACCTGTTTGCCATCTCTCGGTTACTTCAAATTAATATGGTATATTAATACCCGATGATCCATTAGATGACTATTAATGATCATGTCATTATTTCATTAGGGAGAAACAGGATCTTACATCAGTGTAGTTGATCATTATGAGGCATGCAGTAGAGAAACATGCGTAGTATACTGTTACATAATAATAATAATAATAATAATAATGCGCCGTTTGTGTGTGCGTGTGTTGTTGCTGTGCATGCTTCTTTCAATAGCGGTCCACCTGTTCAAGTGCTGAGGGACAGCCATTCCACCCTCACCCCGTTTCCGAGAATACATATGGAGCGCCCTGGGAAGGGCAGTCGGAGTTGCAGGGGACTCCATAGTTCTAGCCCAGTGGAAATGAAGGAACTTTAAAGAGTAGCGCTCTTTTAGCTCGCAGGGTCTTTGAGGTAAAGCATGTCTTTGTGTGACAACTACAGTTAAGCCCCTAAGGCACATGGATCTTGTGGATGATCCGCCCCAGATGTGGATGGGGATGCTGATTTAATCCGATGATAATGATGCGCCCTGCTCAGGCACAACCCCCCACTTTAAAACACCAGAAAGGGGCACACTGGAGAGAGACAAAGAGGTCCTCCACAAAGAGGCCAAAACACGGAATCTACATTTATCGGGGTAAGTCGTAGATGTGCTTACTTAGTCTTTCAGCACTAATGCTTCACTTAAAAAAAAAAACTAGTTCACACTGACACGCCACCAGTCCTGTGAAAACGGGAGCACTGCATCATGTGTGTATAAAGGGGAAGGATTCTAGGTTGCCCGAAGAGAGCTGCTTTTCCAGTTCACAGCATCGAATGAGTGCGCTTGCCTGGAGAGGCGGGACTGTGACCCGGTTAGACGTAAAACAAGCAAAGCTGTCTCCATCCTTTCAGACTTGGTGGGGAAGTCTGCGTCTCCCGCTGTAGCCAATATGTCCGACTGCAGAAGACAGTGGAACCGGGAGGATGAGCTACCGGTCTACCTGGCGGGGCCGATCACCACCGGGCCGAACCAGCGGAAAACCTACGGTATGTTCAGCTCCGTGGAGGGGGCTTTTGAGAGCAAGACCATAGACTTCGAAAACTACGCGGTGGGGAGAAAAGGGAGCCGCACCCCGAGAAGCGGAAGCCGGGAAAGACTCTTAGACACCGGTGACCCCATTACCAAGACGCCCAGCGAAGCCCGGGAGTCCTCGCTGAACAGCTCGCCCGGGGAGAGAGACGAAGCACGCGGTCGTGCTGAGGTCAGATTTTCATCGGGGACGGAAAGTCTTAATGGCAAGGTAGGACTGACAGCTTCAATCTGTGGCTTTTTTGTTGACAGATGTTGATGGTGCAATGGCTCCGTCGTTCCCTAAATATTATTTATTAATGAAGTGCACCAGTAAGTGCCACTAAGCTGTAACCGGTGGGGATCTTTTGGTCCAGGCAGAGGATAAAAATGAATTTTTACTCATAAATCAAAAGAAAAAAAAATGCTATGTTGGCTTCGTTTTGGGACACCAGGTACCAGGAGTTGTTGTCCTGACAAAGGCTTCAGTTTGCATAAATTATGAACTTTTTATGGCGCATTGCAGTTTGGCTATTTTGGATTGCGTTAAGCTTAAATTCTCAATACAAGACGCACAACGCGCGCAACAAAGCACTGACACATTTTTGTTGCCTGCCGTGGTGCTGAATCGGACAGCGACAGACAACATCCACCCCCACCCCCACCCCCACGCTGCATTGTTTATGCTTTGAAGTGAGATGTGTGTGTGTGGTGGGTGTGAAGGCGCTCGTGTCTTTACATACACCCTATAGCTATCTTTTTTATTCCCGTGCCGTGAACGCCGTCAGGCAATACGGTGGCGGTGACTTTCCTCACGCGCGCGCCCACAGGAACGTCAGCTTTCTTCACTGTGTGCGCGCCACGCAACCTTACGCAGCCGTACGGCGGCGGATTCATCGCTCGCTTTCTCTCACACACGGAAACAAAAACCACATCACATCAGTGGAGACAAAGGGGCACAGGAAGCCGCGCAGGGGCGCCGGAGTCGGCATAATTCGCTTCTGAGTTAACTGCCAGGGGGCAGAGCGACGGAGAGAGCATGTCTGGGTCCAAGAACAGCATCCCCCATCTGACGGTAAGCGAGCCGGCCTGCTCAGCAGCGACCAGCAGTCATGTATGCATGAACACGGATTCAATTCCTACTGAAAGTTATCTCACTGAAAGCTTTCTCATGCTGCTCGTACGAGAAACTGCACGCCAAAGAGAGGTGATAGTTCTTTGTGTTTGAGCGCGTTTTCTCGCTCCTGGTTGGATAATGTTGTGTAATCTCGCTGCCTGTCAGAGAGATTAACTCGGCTGACGTGTGCGATCGAATCTGGAGTCGAGCAAGTAACAGTTGCTTGCTTAAAAGCAGCGAAATGTGAAGCTAGATTTTCGCACACGACGTGCATCCTTTTCAATCTGTGTTAAAGCGTGGATTTTGCACATTTTGCACGTCTCATACTTGAGAATTATCCAGTGTCTAATGAATCTTAAACCAGTTAGTAGAGTTACACATTTAATTTGAAGGTGAAGACAAATAATGTCTGCACATTCTTCCCCCTTTTTGCGTCCTCATTGGTCAAAGACGTTGATTTTTCGGCAAGCCGTCAGCTGTCGTCATGCCAAACCCTGGTTGATCACTGGTTACCATGGAGACGTAACATCTTCCTAATGCTGTTGCCAGGCACCATCCGTCGTAGTAGAGGGTGTGGACACATGGTGGTCTCACAAAAAAAAACGTGCTCGTTTAAACACCCTGCTTGTGAATGTTCAGTATTTGATTGCACACATAATTAAAACAACAGAAAGAGACTTTTTTTGGATCCCCATCCAGGTACAACCCTTGTGTGGCCATGCATTTCTGTCCACCCTCCACCACGCCGGGTTATATTGCCATAAAGTCATGGGTTACATAACTGATTGTGCAATATATCAAAATGTCAGGACTAAGTTCAACATCGCCCTCCCTGATCTCCCTTTCTGTGCTCTTCCCCTGCAGAGTGAAAGGCTGCTGATCAAAGGAGGGCGAGTTATTAATGATGACCAGTCTTTCTATGCAGATGTCTACATTGAGGACGGGCTCATCAAGTGCGTATTTGGGGACATTGTATGAGCGTGTTCTTTTAAGCACTGCAGAGGCTTTTTACTAAAATTTCATCCTTTCCTTTTGTGTTCTTTTCCATCTCCTCAACCCTTTTGCGTTCCCACGTGTATTTTGCCATGACAAATCTTTTCCACAATCTTCACACCTCCATAATTTGGCTTCCTCTTCCCTTTCATCAACTTTTCTGTTTTTGCATGTCTTATCCTGGGCAGGCAGGTGGGGGAGAACCTGGTTGTTCCTGGGGGCGTCAAGGTGATCGAGGCCAATGGCCGCATGGTGATACCAGGTGGAATAGATGTTAACACCTGCCTGATGAAGCCCTATCTGGGCACGCAGCCTGTTGATGACTTCTTTCAGGGCACCAAGGCTGCACTTGCTGGGGGCACCACCATGATCAGTGAGTGTGAATGCTTAGACATAGGCAGCAAGTGTCAGCTATGCTATAGTATAGCACATACTGTACCATATCTACATTTGTCTTTTAAGTGTTTCAAAATACTGATTATGCTCTGTCTTTGCTAACCTTGTGCCTTTCTTAATTTTCAGTTGACCACGTAGCCCCTCAGCCTGGGGACAGTTTGCTGGAGGCGTTTGAGCACTGGCAGGAGGCCGCAGACAAGAAAGCCTGCTGTGATTACTCTCTGCACGTAGACATCCCTCAGTGGAATGAAAATGTTAAAGATGAGTTGGAGCTTCTGGTGCAGGACAAAGGTACGTCCGTTTTTAATTATTGTGTGATATTTTAGAGATGTGGCCTTTCTTGTAGTTCTTGTTTAAATCCCTAGTTTGGGCACATTTCACAAGAACAATAGGAACAGATTTAGAAACAATTTGGCTAAAGTGCTGAATCCTCTTAGAGTCAAGACACTGTGGAGAGCCATTGTTCTCGTTTCTGTCATTGTGGCCATTTACAAATTTCACTTGTAATCTGTTTGAGTTGAAAAAATAGCATTTTCTTCTGGGGCAGCTTTAAAAGTCACCATACAAGATAAACCAGCTGCTTGTGTGGCCAGTATCCTTCGCTGAGTTGTATTATTTGGCTAGACACAAACATGCACTGTTTCCTGTTCCTCTTCACTCACAGTCTTTATTATCCACGCTTCTGAGTATTTACGTTATGAAGCCGTTCATTGTTTCTTCCATTGCCAGGTATCAACTCCTTTCAAGTATACATGGCTTATAAGGATGTGTATCAGATGACAGATTCAGAGGTATGTTTTATATTCATAAATTCCATGAATCATCAATACTGTACGAGTCCTCTGGCTACTGTTTTTAACAATGGAAATCTGAAAATTGGTGTTCTTGTCTTTCAGCTGTATGAGGCATTCTCATTTCTGAAGCAGCTGGGTGCCGTGGTTTTAGTTCACGCTGAAAATGGTGATCTTATTGCTCAGGTAAGTGCTACTGCCTGCAGAAAATGGATATCTTATTACCTAGGTAAGTGCTACTGCTTTTTTTTGTTCTCTCCAACATGCACCGCAGCTTAGAGATATCCTTGTTACATAATGCTGCAGCTCTCAGAAGGAGAAAGCAAGGATTAATACGCCTGCAGCTGCAGCTGTTGAGAAGGACAGGTTTATCTTAGGCCACCATTACTGTTGACCATTATTATTCTAATGAGGATGATGATGATCTAATGGTGATTAAGTTGGTAAGGGTGAAGGTGCTGATAATGCTAGCAGAAGTGATGGCAAATATTAGTTGTGGTCATGGAGACGATGGTCCAGATTAATGGGACAATTATGGCAAAAACCTTGATGTATGCGGAGATAAATCAGGGTAATGAATGATAATTGCTGTGCTGATGAATGATGATGACACGCTTGTTAAACTAAGAGAAACAGGGAGATAGGTGATGAAAATTCATATCAACCCCATAGAGAACAAACAAACACTAAAGAAGGAGCAGGGTGGGGATCTGGTTGTCATCCAGGTTTTCAGAGAGTGACTGAAATGTGCGTAATCTTCCAGCTGTGCGCTGGCTTTCAAGGATTACAGAGCATATTTATTTTAGCTTGACAAGCCAAAAGATTTGTTATTTTTAATTCCTGAAATCCCATCAGAGGCGTACAAACATGACTGTACAGTTACTGTATGCACTGCTGTCAGTGTTTGCAATGCATGTGAAAATAATTCTGACATTGGGTTTTTTTTGTTGTTTGTCTTTTTTTTGTGCAGGAACAGAGAAAAATCCTCGAAATGGGAATAACTGGCCCGGAAGGCCATCCTCTGAGTCGTCCTGAAGAGGTGATTTTTTTTCTTCTTCTATAGCTTCACTGTTAATCAATTCATCCATCACTGTATAGGTTCTTGGCTCTAGTTTATTCCCTTCCTGTGCAGTTGGAGGCTGAGGCGGTGTTCCGTGCCATCACTCTTGGCAATCGCGTGAACTGTCCTGTTTACATCACAAAGGTGATGAGCAAGAGTGCAGCTGACACTATCACTCAGGCCCGGAGGAAAGGTAGTTCTTAATCATAATGCCCTTTTCTGTCTTTATTAAGGATGAAATTAACCGTTCTACTATCCCGCTCAGGTTCGGTGGTTTTCGGGGAGCCAATTACAGCTAGCCTGGCCACTGATGGTTCGCACTACTGGAGCAAAAACTGGGCTAAGGCTGCTGCCTATGTGACCTCTCCACCTTTAAGTCCTGACCAGACAACCCCAGATCATCTTCACACCCTGCTGGCCTGGTACATCTCAAGTTTTTTTGAGCAATGAATGGATATCACACAAAACTGTAGTAATTTCAAAACTTTCATTTATAGAAGACTCCAGAGTTTTACAACAAGAAGTTTGTGTGAAGTCTGAGAAAATGTGCAGTGTCAAGAGTATTTCATAAAACACAGAACAAGCAAAAACTTTGAGTATTTATGTAAAGGCAGACAAAATGCTTCATTTAGCTACAGTATGACCTCTGCTCAATGTGAAATGCAAATAGGATCGAAGACACAAAAGGAGACTCTTACTTTTTACCCCTACACACTCTTTGATATTCATGCCACAAACAGCTGTTAGTGTTATGCAGAGTTTTAGATCAAACCTCGGTGAAAAAGAAAAACAGATGGCGAGAAGGTGAAGGTGTGAGGAGAGGCAGAAGAGAAGAGAGACTTAATTACAGACTAAGGACTACATAATCATTTGGAAGCCATTTACTGTGTATTCAGTCAAGCACACGATAATGGTTGGTTAACTTGTACCTATGCATAAGTGCAAGTCAAGGCCAAACTCACCTCAGGTATTACCTCAGACACACAGTACTCGCACCCGTCACACATATCACACACACAATGCACAGAACTTCAGCTGCACACTTTTGAATGCCCCCGATTCCACAAATAGCACTGAAACCTCTATTATCTGTTGCCTTGGCTACCGAGTGCCTCCCTCCTCCTTCTCCTCCTCCTCTATCTTCCTCTGTTTCTCCACCCTTCGTCTAAAGCTCCTGCTTCTCAAGGCGGGTCCATGCTGTCAAGCCGGTGGTGTGATACTGCTGTTTTCTTTGAGCCACTCCTGAAACAACGGGGTGTATTTTTAGGATCGTTTTCGGAGACTTGAACACAAGAACAGCTTTTTTTCCCCCTCAGATTTCAGTGAAGCCCATTATTTACATAATAAGCACTTTCTTGGCATTAAGGGTGACGATCCCACAGCTCACTAACACGGAGTAATCACTGTAATTAACAAATAAATTAAAGGTCTTGTAACTGAACCGTGACAATCACAATTCTTTATCAGACAGATTCAGCCTTATTTATTCAGAGTTAAAGCGAGCATAAGTCTTGTTGGCTTTCTTTAATGATGCAGACCAGACTGAGCATTAATCTAGTTAATGTTTAAATGATGGATACTGCAGCTGTGTTGCACCATTCTGAGTAGTTCAGTTGGATGTTTTTCTGCAATAGGCCACTGCATGACTTGACATACTTTACCTTACATGCTCAGTGGGGACACCTGGTGGCTAGTGATAAAAAAAACTTTTCTGTATGTGTCTTCTTTATTCTGTGTTTTTTAAAATAAAAATGTCTATTTTATTGATTTGTTGCTATTTCTACACACTGAGCTCTCTGCATTCAGTAGTTTAAGACTTTTAGCAATTTGTCAGGGAAGACAGACAGGTTAATGACTGCATTTTTAAGTGTTTGCTGATGATTTCGAATCATTTTGTTGTCTTCATACAGTGGGGACCTCCAGGTGGTGGGCAGTTCTCACTGTGCTTACAGCACTTCCCAGAAAGCTATTGGTAAAGATGACTTCACCTTGATCCCCGAAGGCATCAACGGAGTCGAGGAGAGAATGGGCTTTGTCTGGGACAAGGCAGTGGTGAGCAATGAGGGCATGTTTTTGTTGTTTCTTTTGTGTAGGTGTGAGGTTTTTGTGTAGTGCTCTAAACATCCACTTCTTTTTCCCTTAGGCCATGGGGAAGATGGATGAAAACCAGTTTGTGGCAGTCACATCCACCAACGCGGCTAAAATCTTCAATCTGTACCCACGTAAGGGTCGGATAGCTGTGGGCTCTGATGCAGACATTGTCATCTGGGACCCTGACAGCGTCAAAACCATCACCGCCAAACTCCAGCAGTCGGTGAGGACAAACAGAAAAGAAAGATGATGAGGGAAAAGAGACGGCGGGTAAATCGGAGAGAGGGAGAAGAACTAATAAAATAAGGGGGGGGGGCTAGACAGAGGCTGCACAGCAGAAGGTTTCATGGGAGACTGCAGAGTGTAAAATAGGATAAGAACCAAGTGGAAGATCACAGGAGGGGAACAGAAATCTGAATAATAACATGCAGTCAAGTCTAGCTTTATTTTCCTGAGAATATATCATATATGTGTGCTAGAACCAAAATAGTAAAATGCCTTATATTATACACAACCTCCTTGTTTTAAACGTTTATTTTCCTAAATGAAGTTAAAATAATATTTTGTAAAGGCGCATGAGAAAATGACATGGAACAATAACCAGCTCCCAAGTTCACACTGTGGACTGTGGATTATCAGGACATTGTTGTTTTAATCCTTTAAGCATCACAGATGAATCCTTTTTCACCTCTTTCAACAGCAGCAGCTATCACACAGACAGCTTTCACCGTTGCAAATAAGACTAAGTCTGTCTGCAAAACAAAATGAGCTATAGGCAAATGGTAAAACAAAACTGCTTTGAAAAATGTAACACAATACACCGTAGTTCATTTATTGGTCTGTTCTGCCACTCCCAAAGGCCCTAATCCACACTGAAGCCAGATTTAAGTTATAATCCCCCTTCACCCCTCACCCATTTTGCTATATCTCTGCCCATCCCCCTGAATTTATACAGTCGCTCCTCCATATCCACTTGCCCCCCACTTATTTATCCCTCATCTTCTCATATGCTGCATTTTGCTGCATCTATTAAACCCTCTGATAAAAAACAAGCCCGACTGCATAGAGAGGCTAAACACTGCACAGTATTTGGAAAAATGAAATAACTCTCTTTTTTCTCCTTCTTTGTCTCATATTTTCACTCTGCACAGGCTGCAGAATACAACATCTTCGAGGGTCTGGAATGTCGTGGAGGTCCAGTGCTTGTGCTGAGTCAAGGCCAGGTGGTGTATGAAGAAGGAAAGGTGCATGCTCAGCAGGGCACTGGTCGATTTATTCCACGCAAACCCTTCCCAGACTATGCTTACCAGCGTGTAAAGTTCAGGAATCTGGTACAGTATTTAGAAGATTTTTAAAAATACATATAAAACAGTGTTATAAATGTCACATTGAAAGATTTCCTTGAAAGATGAACTGGGCAGTACATGTTTGAGGATTACTTTTCATTATCTTGCCGTACGTCCTCATAAAAAGCTAAAAATATTAATATACCCCCAAAATGATGACTTCTGAGGCAAATAAAGATTTGAAGAAGACTCTGTAAATTAAATAATTGTACAACCTAACCTTGGTTGGAGGAATTTGGGATGTTTATTTTTACCTTTTGAAAAGATTATTATATTATGATAATGAAAAAGAAAAAACAAAGCAGGAGCTGAATTGATTAGAAACATGATCATTATTCTCTCTTTTTTCACCAGTAGGTGATTCAGGCAAAATACAAATGAGCCAATTAGTCCCGTATTATGGAGACTAATGTGCTACAGGCCAGTCGCTTCTAAAGAATGAATAATCGGTTGGCTTGTTTGTGTTTCTGTCTATGTTCTGCCCAGGTAAAGCATAAGCAGGGTGTAACTCGGGGGATATATGATGGCCCCGTGTATGATGTTGCTCCAACTCCCAAATACATCACTCCTTCTCCGTCAGCCAAAACTTCTCCCACCTCTCACCAACCACCACCAATCCGAAATCTTCACCAGTCCAACTTCAGCCTTTCAGGTAAGAAAAATAATATATTTTTTAAACAGAATGTACACTAAATACACAGTTATGCTAAGTGTGTATGTTATTTTTTTTTATCCTGAAGACTAAAATTGATTACTTCTACAGTTAGATCCATCTAATATATGAATTTTGTCCTCATTTTAGGCGCACAGATTGATGACAATATCCCACGTCGCTCTGGCCACCGCATTGTAGCACCCCCGGGTGGTCGCTCCAACATCACCAGCCTTGGCTGAATACTTGAATACATATGAAGCACGGCTGGTGCAACGCTTCACCTACTGAGTGTGTGCGAGTGTATGTGTACGACTGAGTGTAAGCGCAACGATATGAATGAATATCTTTGCATTTCTTTTGGCATAATGTGACCGTTTCTGTTATATCAGTTTGTCACGGTCACGCAGAAAAAAGCACATTGCTAGTTCTAATCCCCCAAAAATGTGTGAGTTACAATCAGCTAAATAATTCAAAACAATAAAAAGTCAAGTTCCAGGCAGACACACACACGCACACACACACACACACACACACACAGATCCGGTGTTGGACCCCCTCCAAACCAACCCGTGACCCCAGTGTTATGTCATAAAGTTATTTCCTTACCTGTGAGCATGACTTCCTTCTTATTCTTCCTCACCTCCCACATCATCTTACCATGTGGGTCTGACACGGTGCTCCTTTCCACCCACGTGGTGGACAGCTCAAGAATTGTCAGATTTTTTTCTGCATCTGGTTCTAATATCTTGGCAATATTTGTTTCATTGTGGCTCAAGCGTATCAGTTACACTGCATGGACACGTCTTTAGATGTTACACTACTTGTGGTTTATTGTCGCAATGGAGGAACACTTAAAAATGAACTCAAAGCACATTTGTACTCAACAGCACAAGCATATTCTTATATTGGTATACGTATGCTTTGAAAACCCTAATGACATCCACTGTGGGTAGAGGCAGTTGTTACCTAGTTAAAAACATATTCATGCAATTTAAATGACTGTAAATTTTGAAAGGAATGCATTTTCTTCTCCCCCACTAGATACTATATGCAAATGTGTCAGTACTCTCTTACACTCTGTGTGAAAGTAGATAAGCAGTGGAAGCAAAAACAGAAACAAGTGAACTAAATGAAGTTCTAGATTGATGTACCGACATAATGTAGACTTCTCAGTGTGCGCGCGTAGTTTGCTGCCAATCACTCCCACCACAATAAGAATTTTTTTGACATGCTGAACTCACTGCAGCAAAAGGACTTCAGCTTCCACCACAGCTCTTTAAAACTTTTCTGAAAATGTTTTTTTTTATTATCTGTTATCATTTCAGCTGATTATTTCTGGGCGTTTTCCTCATTATGGTACATTTAGTGTTTTTGTTACTCTTGTCTGGTGTCACCAATGGAACCACTTAATAAAGACTGGACTGTTGTCAAAAATGATGGTAAAACAAACACACTGTGAGTTATTAGTAATATCCGTCTCTGTCTTTTCTGAATTCTTTATGGCAATTTAAAATTACTTAATGGCTTAATCCCAGGCCGTATTTATTGTAATACGCCATGAAAGGAAACTTTAGAACAGCCAGTTTTGGTAGGTTACAATCATATGGTTACAAACTAAAGCACAATTATAACTGTAACTGATCTGTCTTTACGATCTTCCACTTTATTGTATTTTGTTTAAGATTGGAGACACATTTCCTTTTATAGAGGCTCAGTTAAATACTGTATGTTATGCATATAGTTTGTATAATGATAAAAAATAATCTGATGATCTTCAGAGTCACTGTTACACAGGAAAGTCACTGCCAACATGTAGTCAGTCAGAAGGATTTAGGTATGGTTGATGTTTAGACACAAGCCAAGAAAAAAACAAATGGAAAAATAAAAGGTTTACACATGCTAAAGGGGGAAAAACTGATTTATAAATATGATAATATAATTTATTATCACAATTTATAAAGGACAGCAGAAACAGCTGCTAAACTGAAAAGAAAGGAGTACAGGAATGAGAACAGGAATCTGTTACTTCAAAGGAATATGTTTACATTTTTTTTTTTTTTTTATAGCTGAAGAAATTAAAACTTTGTGTTGAATAAAAATCTAATCCATGTGTGTTCATAGAATCTGTTTAGAATTTTGTGAAAGTGTTTTCACAAAGTGTTTTCCAAAAAACTAAAAGTAAGAGCTGTTCATCCTCTTCTGCTCATTCTTACCAGGGTCAAGGTTGGGGTCTATCCCAGGGTGAGAGGCGGGGTACACCCTGAACAGGGCACCAATCCGATGCAGGACTAACACAGAGAGACAAACAACCATTCACATTCACATGACAATTGAGATCCACCAATTAACCTAACCCCACTAACTGCATGTCTTTGGACTGTGCAAGGAAGTACCTGGAGAGAACCCACTCAGACACGTGGAGAACATGCAAACTCCACACAGAAAGGCCCGGGCCAGATGGTGGAGACGAACTCAGGGCCATCTTGCTGTGAACCAACAGTGCTAACATTTTTAGCATATTGTGAAATTCAGCATATTACAAACACTTTTGGTATAACAGGATGTAGTAGAAAGACTCTAAAAAAGAACTGTCTCTCTGATTGAAGTTTCTCTTTTCAAAATTTAGAGAAGCTTCATTTCTGCCAATGAAAGCACCAGCAGCTAACCTATATCTGTGTGTAATATGGAAAAGGTCAGCAGAGGGCGTTCTGGATGTTTTTTGTCACTACACATGGCTCTTGCAGCGTTACAGCCTATCCAGCTTACAGTCAATAGTGACAGCAGGCACACAGTGGGGTTCCATGTCTGACGAAAAAGCCTTTCATGTCTATGAAGGCAGAATGTTGGGTTGTGCTGAAAAGCTGTGCTACTTTAGAGTAGTCTGAGTAATAGTGTATTACTAAAAGATGTCCTTTCACTTTATGATGGAGTAGATCAGCACCAATGAGGTATTTTAGCAATTTTTTTATGCACATCTGAGGCATCGTTTCCCCAGAGTTAATCTAAGTGTATCCTTTTCCGTCATGCTATTAACTGGGGTCTCTGGCCCCAAGAGGTATATTTTTTTGTTATATCTCCTAGGTGTTGGGTTTAAAAAAAAAATTCCAGTATTTTATGGCTTTGTAAGTTAATGTATTTCTAATAATGCCACATCATTGCTTTCTATTTCTGCTTTGATTTGTGTTTTTTCAAAAAATGCAGATGTTTTAAAAAGCATCCAATTCTGCCTTTGCAGTTTTAGCAAACTGATTTATTCAGTTATTGTTTGTCCTAAATTAAAGAATCACACAGTATCAAGGGAGGCAGGGGTACGCTGTCATATGTCAACTTTGATGCCATCGCTGCATTCATCATCTTGATGGGGAACTTCCCAGACTGAAAGTCATCAGAACATTGGAGACATTGCCAGATCTACTTGAGACAGATAGATGCCCTGGTTATGCCACACCTGAAAAGGACAGCTGATGCGGCTATATTGCAAGCCACAATTCAAACAGCGTTGACCCTCCTGGGAGTGAAGAAAACTCCATCTGCCGATGTGACTGTCCAATACTTGGCTGGAAAATCTACTTGACAAAGGTGTCACCTTTATCTGACGGAAAAGTGTGGAGTGCCCACTCTGGGCTCAGAATGACTTGCTGTCCCGAGTGGAGGAGTTTAAGTACACGGGTTTGTTCACGGGTGAAGGGAGAGTGAAGCAGGAGATTGACAGACAGACTGGTGCAGTCTTGGCAGTGATGTGGATGCTACACCAGTCTGCTGTGGTGAAAAGAGAGCTGAGAGAATCAGTCAATTTGCCGGCTGATGTGACCATACCGTCCCATATGGTCAGGAGCTCTGTGTAGTGACTGAAAGAATAAGATCACAGACGCAAGCATCTGAAATGAGTTTCCTATGAAGGGTGTCTGTGTGCAGCCTTAGAGATATTTATTTGGAAGCTGCTACTCCTTCACATTTAAAGGAGCCAGTTGAGGTAGTTTGGGTGA
>VOQK01004664.1:5288-18711 GCA_015052645.1 Benitochromis conjunctus
AAACCTAACCACAACAAAGAGAGGGGACCCAGGAAAAATGTCCCAGTATTATATTTGTTTCCATTGTGTCTGGCACTTCATATAAAACAATGGGACACATCTGCATGGTAATTAAGACATAAACACTACGCCAATACATGAATGCTGTGAACAGCATCAGCCACTTATGTAGGTTACATTGTAGGCTCTACAAAGATTCACCACAGAAGGCTAAACCATCCATAACTGGTAAAGCTGGCATGTGCACTTTTCTTCTGTGTTGGTGTCACTATGCTGAGCTTATTTGATATTATACAAGAGTATAACTAATTAGGGAGCTCATTCTCTTTCTCTTGACAATACTTTCTTTAAAGCTAGAACACATTATCGGGTTACCTTATAATGTGTTCAAGTGAGGTCAGAGGTCAAATGTGACATGATATTTAGATGCAAAATATGATGTGATATTTAGAATCCCTATATACCAGTATCATTTCCTAAATTTTGCTAATAGAAACAAAGGTAGCAGAATTTTAAGCATAGTTTTAAAAATAAAACATATCCCGGAGAAGCCCCCACTTATCATAAACCAGGGCCGCACGGCTATGACAGAAACCCAGAGATGCATAGGAATGTCTTCCAAATGATTTTTTTTAAAAGTAAATAAAACATAAAAAAGAAACCTATTGTCAAAAGCACAAGTGCGTGTGTAGTCAGTACCATCAGTGGTGTGAAGGAGTGCATGGCTGGAACCAAACCAAAAGCAACCAGTATCCAACAGAGTGTCTCAAGGAATGAGCCACGCACAACTAAGGGCTTTTTATGGAGCCCTGGCACACACTGGGCCCAGGTGTTGCCAGTGTCACTAATTGTGAACAGGAACTCTGCCTCTCCGATGCCTGCAAACAAGACACAAGTAGGCCAAAAGGAAGGCAGGGTGCAGTGGGTCATCACACTATATACTGTAGAGTTATTAAAACAATTTTTCTTACTGTCATTGTTCGTATTGACAGCATATAGAAAAGATATATGGAGAATCTAAATATCACGTTACTTTGGACCTCTGACCTGCTCTTCAAGCTCAAATAAGTTCAAACGTTCATAAAATGTTGTTTATCAAGCTTCTTAAATTATCTTTAAAAATAATAAAGAAAACAAAACAAATATATACAAAACGGTTCCCCTAAAAGTAAATAATGCACATAGATTGAGCTTTCTTGGTGGAGGTTTGCGCTCTGAGTGCTCCCTGTTACTGTAAAGATGGTGAAGATGATTTCAGTAAATATTTTTTTGAAAAAGTGATAATAATCTCAGTAAGCATGCCTAATTACATAAAGATTACGTAAGGCTCATTTATGCAAAGCGTTTGCAACATAGAATAAAGGCGATTACTCAGAACAACTTTGCAGTGTGCAGGCAAATGGCCACCAGATTCCTTCACTGTAGGGGACAAGGGTTCAAGCACTCAGCTGCCTTCCACCATTCACTGTGTTAATCCTGAAGGAGTGTGACTGAAATTCAAGTCAGAAATCAGACAGAAATTTGACGTTGATCTTCACTCCTGTTAAACTAAGGGCTGCTACAGATACCAAGCAAACCACTGGAAACAATGCCTTCAGCATTTTGATTTTAGGCAATTATAATTCAAGTTTATCTCACCAATGTCTTTATCTAAAACCCACTGCTCTCCTTGTTATCACTATGACCTCCACAAGCTCATCCTCCATTATTCCTGTTTTAAAATACTAGTGCATACATATTTATCCTCACTGCTGTGAGGGAATTCTCTTGTGACATTGTTTCATCAGCTGATCAGCTTTATCTAAAATGTTCCTTTTTTTTTAATTTTCATATCAGCAAGACAAATTTCTCCTGTCGTGGGGCAATCCAACAATCAGAATATGCAATAACAACAAATGGATTTTCCAGATGCAAGGGAATGCAAACACAGCTGGAGATGGAAATCCTCATGTTGTCATTACATTTATAAAACCAATTGATAGCAACTGGTAAAAAATAAAAAATACCAGGTACATTCCATTCCAAATATATAATTAATAGAATTAAAAAGGTTGTATGAGGGGAATTGTATCAGGGGAAGTGATATTCAGAACTGCTATTATTTTCAGAACCACTATTATTTATTTGGAGCCTTGTCTTTTTGTTTTTTTGTGCCTTTCCTGGATTACTCTTTGGACACATGGAATAAAGCCAGCAACAGTGTCCCCCCTAATTCAGCCAGTTGCAGTTTCTTATACTTTTTTGGCTTAGGCTACATCTAAACATACAAGGGTGTTCAGTTTGTTTTAAAAAATATCTCTGTCCACATGAAAACACAAAAAAGATCTCAAGCGCTGTCAAGAGACAATGCAACTTTAGGCGATATAATCCTTACCCAAAAGATCATTTACATGATTCTCATTTACTAACATCACATAATGATGGTAAGAACAAAGTCGGCTGGTTCCCATTCCACTAATCAGACTACAATTTTGCATACACACTTTTTTGTTGTGCGAGGCACAAATATTTCTGCATGCATAAGTAAATGAGAACCATTGTGTCAGGCAGCAGGCCCAGCAGTTGAAATTTGCCAAACACCTATGATGTGTGCAGCTGGGTAAAATCTTATCATGGTACATTTTTCATCTCAGCCAATATTGATCTATATTGTGATATAAATTGCTAATTCTTTCAACCTTAAAGGCTCCTAGTTTATGCTGAGGCTTATATGAATCAAATGTGTGACTTGGCCACAAATGCAATGTGATAGCAAAGTATGACACAGCGGTCTCTCTACACTTCATGTCTTCACCTAGAGGAGAAATGTTTAAGACATGGGAGTTGGGTCATTTCCTTTACTCAGTCAGTTAAATCCAACATTTGCGATTGTGCTCACTGTCATCTCGCCCTTTACATTAAGTAGGCTTTTACATTCATGATATCATCGTTTATCTTATTTGTCATAAGGCATGGTATGGGAGAAAGTGCTGGGGGCTGTAAAGTCTTGCATTGTTCAGCTGTGCAACATTGGCTTTCCTTCACATGGTAAAAAATGCTTTTTGGTATTTCCTGCTGTTGTGGAAACATGCTTTTGACACACATTAGCAATGTATGCTAGTCCATTTCTGTTGCACTTTCTGTTTGTTCCCCAGTAACATTCTTTTCAACAGTGTCTATGTCTTTCAAGCCTTGGGCTGAAAAGTCAGGGATCTGTTGGGGTGTCATGTTCAGTAACCCTGAATTTTCATTAACATTTCATTAACTTAACCTGATTTGACTCTGACTGTATTCCCTCCTCACGAATTCACTGAATTTAATTCAGTGTGGCAGTATTCTCATTGCCATTAGCCTTTTTTGTTATCTGTCAAAACATGGATAGAATGAGTTCTGTCCAGTTTATATTGACCATGTCCTCATATTTTATCATTTTATTGCCCAGTGCTAATGGTATGGTATCTTTATTGTCAAAAAGTAAACAGATGAAAAACTAGATAAACCACTTGGGTTAAATTGTTTTTAGATTATATCATCCAAAAGCAAGAAAAATATTATATGTCTCTTTAGTTCCATAATGGCGTTTCTAAATTTCACCTGCTTTTGTCAGAGGAAATTGTAATAAACTATGATAAACCATTATGAACTTTCTGAGTTTAAAGTACTTGAAGTTAGAAAGATATTTGCTAGATCAACATGGGCTGCTGTTAAAAATTACCACGAGGATCTAATCTCCATCTCCGCTATTGTTATCTAACCTGATTTAGTTCAAGACTTAGCTTGCCTGTTAGCTTAATCCAAGACTTAGCTTGCCTGTTAGCTTAATCCAAGATTCAAGAACCTGATATTGGCTTGAAGTGTGAAAAGACTCAAAACTTCATGTGCACATGTGACGTGATCTGTGTGTATCGCTGCGTTTATCTCTCTTTTATGTGAGCATCAAGAATGTTACACATGACATTTGTACGCGCAGGAAGCTTTTTGGAAGCAAACGTGATCAGATTTGTTTGGTTGAATATTGAAAAATTGTGCTTAAATGATCAGCATTTATTTAAGACACATTTGTGAATGTTTCTTTTTCTTTTTCTTGTGTTCAAATTGCTTTTTATTTGTGTTTGGATTGGAGCACTCATTTTAGGAGTACTCAAAAATTACACACAAATCTCTGTACACATTTGTAAATCTTCAGTTACGCTTGTGGATCATATGATACACATTTTCACCCTTTTGGGACTAAATTTGTACTCTGCATTTCGTTGTAAGACACAGTTTGCTTTCCACAACCGTTCCTGATTATCCAGCTCAAACACAGACTATCTCCCGACTGTTCATTAACTGTTTTTTGGCACGATGTGTGAAAATATTTCACAGTCTGTTGTTGGACCTGAAATGCTGTGACCACTTCACATATATTCACTCTGTACTATAAAAAACAAGTACTGTTATGTTTATTTCAGAGTTTTGGCTTTGACTTGGTATTATTACATTTTCAGCTAAGTTATTAAACTTTTCACATCTTGCATAATAACAAACAAAAGCTAGGCTTACATGTCCTTATTTATTCACAGCTGTATGTAACACAGTGTTACAAACATGGTGTTATTTTAAGATAAAGACCTGCAGACAGGAACAGAGCACACATGTCACATTTGCAATCTTTGAAGCACAGCATTTGATTTTATTCAATGTTCAAAGCAAGTACTTTCATTCATTATTTAAGTGTTTTACAATTGCGTGGTCTAAGGGTAACTGACCTTTTAGTTCTTTTGTATAAACTTTGAAGTTGGGTGTAATAGTTTAATTCTTGTGTTCCAGTGATCCACTTTCTCCTGGAAAGCTTCCATCTCATCTCATTAAACCATAAAACTGTTTTTTAAAGGGTTTGAGAGGGTAAAGGCAGAAAAAAATCTGATGAGAGTAAATCTAAATAGTAAGCCAAAAAGGTGAAGTGACTTTCCTCTTCCATTACAAAACAAAACAAATAAACAAAGAAAAATGGTCTGGCTCTAAAGTTTGTATGGAAGAGGATTATGGTGTGGGTGGTTTTTCAGGAGTTGGTACCCTTAGTACCACTGAAAGAAACTCTAATGTTTCAGCATACCAAGACATTTTGAACAATTTCATGCTCCCAAATTTGTTGGCTGGTTTAAGGAGGGTTCCTTCCAACAGTACCATGAACCAGTGCACAAAGCAAAGTCCATAAAGACATCCATGAGCCAGTTTCATTTTAGCGTGGAAAAATTGACTGGCCTGCACCGAGTCCTGACCGAAACCTGACAGAACAACTTTGAGATGAATTAGAGTGGAGACTGTGAGTCACACCTTCTCGTCTGACATTAGTGTCTGACCTCACAAATGTCCTTCTGGAAGAATGGTCGAAAATTCCCTTGTGGGACGCCTTCGCGGATGAGCTGAAGCTATTATAGCCTCAAAGGGTGGCCTGAGACTGTATTAAACTCTTTGGATTAAGGAGGGGATGTCACTCAAGTTCATATGTGTGTGAAGTCACAGGAGCAAATACTTTTGGCAAATAGTGTAAGTGCATAATCTGATGAATCACCACTTTTTACTTTCAAAGATTCGTGAGGAGTACTTTCAAAAGTCTGACCTGCACAGGCCTATCTGCTCAGTGTCCTCCTAAGGTATATATATATATCTATATCTATATCTATATATCTATATATCTATATCTATCTATCTATCTATCTATCTATCTATCTATCTATCTATCTATATATAAAAATCTATAGTCATTGCACATGTCAAGAGTACAAGGCAACGAAATGTGCTCTCTGCATTTAACCCATTCACTCAGTGAAGCAGTGGGCAGCTAACAATATATAACATTTTGTAAATGCAGCTTTAATGTAATGTTAAATTACTAACTGGAGACAAATCAAACTGATTCAGGTTTGAGTTCTGTAACTGTCACATTCTGCATCCACTGATCCAAAACACTTAATCGAGGGGATTTGGTGCTAGCTTATCAGCCATAACAGCTGTACCAAACAGCACTGAATAAACGAAACACAGAAACATATTGTCTCAGTTTTTTCTTAGATCTCTGTGAGTTTGATGAGATAGACATGTGGCTGTGTAACATGCAGCAAAACGAGACAACATTTTTCATAGCTGAGATGTTCTCACTGCCATCAACATTATTCGTGGCTAGAGGCTGAACTGCAATCAAATGAAATGTATATGTTGTTTAGTGGTTACAATTCTGTTGTTCCTCTGGTGCATGAGTTCCAACATAAAACTTCTCTGCAGCACAACCGTGGATGTTGTTTAGGATTTTTATGATTATTAAAAATGTATAACACAAGCTTGCATATATCTGTAAAGCACACACACGCACACACACACGCACACACACACACACACACACACACACACACACACACACACACACACACACACACACACACACACACACACACACACACACACACACACACCACACACACACACACACACACACACACACACACACACGCACACACACACACACACACGCACACACACACACGCACACACACACTCGTGAGAGCACATCTGCCATGTAAGGTGTTTACTTGCCATCTAAAGCAGCTTGCATTTAGTGTCTTGCCCAAGGACACATGCTGGGGTTCAAACCCACAACACTGTGAATAGTAGAAAAAAAAAAAAGAGTCAGAGCTGAATAAGTGCTGCTATGCAACTTTTCTTTGTACCTTCTTACATTTGTGGTTTCAGTTGTCCTTATCTCAACAGCAGCAGTAGCAGCTGCTTTCCAAATTGTAGAGAAATACAGAATAAAACAGTGCTTACATTGTGGTCACAGTGTTAACTCTGTAAACTGGAGCTGTCAATCAAAGAGGTTGTGGCGTCACTGGTTTGAAAGTGACCAGACATATGCCAAGTAGTTCAAGCTTTTTCTGTACAACTCTTCCAAACAAGCCATACTTGTCGCCCAGAGTATGATAACTCAGGCCTGTTGTATTGGTCCTGGCTTTTGGACCCCTGGTTTTGAGTTTTCTTGGATTTTAGATTCTCGTTTATTATTTGATGTTCTGTTTGGTTCTGAGTTTGTTTACGGTGTAGATTAGATTTTATTGTTCTTTCAGATCTTGAGCCTTAGTTCCAATTTCTGTTTATTTTTCAGTTTCTATTCTGGTGTCTTAGGGTCTTGTCTCTGGGTTAGTCACTGACTTCCTGTTTTATTTTGGTAGCTGTTTGTTTAAACCTCTGTTATCTCTGATGTATTTCCAGTTCACTTTTGACCTAAGAACTCTTCAAACATTGCAACTTTTGCAAAACTAGCATGCTATAACTGGAAATTAAACATCAACACCTCAATATGGTTTATAAGAACAAATAATATGAGAGCACAAGTGTTTGTATTCTGGTTTTATAGCTGTCCTTTTTTGTTGCTAGGACCCTGTGAGATTTGGGCAGATCTGCAGGCAGTGATTGTATTCTCATGATATTTAGATGGTATTTTAATTACTGACAGTTTTCTCTTAAAGCTGCCACAGGCAATATTTTGACATAAACAAGTATTCATAACATATTCAAGGTAGAAAAGGGGACACATCTCAGGTGTGCGATGGTGAAGCATATGCTACACTGCCAAAAAAAAGTCTGTGTCATGTATTTTGACAAATGATTTCATTGAGAAAGGAAAAAAAAAACAAACAGAAAAAGAATTCAGAAATCCAAAGACATACAGTGCAGTAAATGTTCTAAAATTTTCCATGATTCCTTGCATGTAGCTGTAATGCAGTTATTGTGTTGTCAAGTCACTGTATTAGGCTGTCAGCATGTGTTGCTAGTAGGGACAGAGCCCCTCAGGGAGTCCTGGTCATAGTCACATCTGCCATGCATGCTCTAACATGGCACCATTCACAGCTGATAACCACAGAATTTAATAATCTCCAACAGCTGAGCATTGGGAGAATGGTATGTCCTTTTTTTGATATTATATAATGAAGCAGCTCAATTAGATGTGTAAATGACATACCTACGTAGTTCAAAGAGAGCCAATTTACAAATTCATAATGTCTGGTCTTTTGAGGCATCTTTTTGTCATCATTAGCCAAATCATCAAAGGAGAGAGAAGAAAAGCGTGTGAGCGGACAGAGATGATATTTTCTAGTAATAAACTTTGAGCCAAATCAAATACATTTGCATAACTTTGAGTTTGCCATGTATGCTATTCTCCCTGGTAGACTCACGAGAAGTAATGCAGAGCTTCAGCAAGGTTTTCTTTTTAGAAATGGAGGAAGTGGGTGAAATTTTCTATGATATGACAAGCTGTAGATGTTAAATTTAGTAGCAAGATTCAACAGAGGCATTTCATAAAATATCTCACCAAACTTCCATGTACTAGTGTATTTTTCCATCGCTTAAGAAAATGCTTTTATACTGTTCCAATAATGCAGCTCGCCTCCCAAAATCAAAGGAGAGTAATAGCGTAAAAAGACAAAAAAATTCTTGTTGTTTATGTAGTTGCCTTCATAACCAGTGGGATGCCAAGGCAACACAGAGCTTATAAAACTGAAAACACACACACACGCACACAAGCAGGCATCAGAGACAACAAACGCTTTTATCTGCTTGAGATAGAGTTCAGTTTGCTGTTTCTGCAATGACTCGTTCAGTTTAGCCCTGCTGAATGCATTCAGTATTTTTTACCTGAATATGAGGCATGAAACAAAGGAAATCTGTCACTGGATAAATCAGAGTTGATATGGTCAAACTCTCATGCTGGGATGCCTTTTTTGCATTTCAGTTTATGTAAGAGAATTACAAAGTAGATGCAGAATGATGTTCTTGAGTTTGTTTTGTCAAGCATTGCAGAAACCACAAAAAAAGCAACGTCTCAGGTACATTTAAAAATTGATTGCTTTATGCAGCTAAATTGCTTTGGTTGGTTGGTTGATATTAAGCTTATAATAGGCCCCAGGCATGTGCTTTTATTTTCAATGACTTCTAACTGTCACACAACCCATGATGGTGCCAGATATGACTGCAAATCCCACATCTGACAAGCTCATATTTGGCAGCATCACAGGTATGTGTTTATCACTATAATATATATACACACACAGTGGGGATTTCTATGGGTTGGATGGTGATCCACATTCAGTCTCATGTCTTTTCCTTGCACTTGGCCACTAGCTTGCAGTTTATACCAAGAGTGGAACTGGCAACCCTTTTTTTCTGAAACTTGTTAATGGCAGCTCTTTGAACTGTTTGGTTGTATAACTTCATCAATTCACAATCTTCATGTTTAGAAACACCTTCATAAAATCTGATCATTACCATATGAGTCATTTTGCTAAAAGGCAAGAGTGCACAGTGTAAAGAAGCTGTTTTGTAATTTCTTTAAAGAGTAGTTCTCCCGGCTTTTTGAAGGACGTTCAAAGCTCGTCTTTGGATGTTGTCTACCTTTTGATCCAGTCTCTGTCAAGATAATCCCACACTGCTTCAATAATGTTGACGTTCGGCTCTGCAGAGTCCAATCAATGATTGATCGTGTTCCATTGTGTGTTTTTCTCTCCAGGTATGCTTTTACTCCATTGGCAGTGTGTTTCAAATCATTGTCATTTGGAAAAATTGCCTGATGGATCAAAATCTGACGGTGCTTTTCTTTGTTCATAATTCCATCAATTTTGACACGATCACCACTGGCTGAAATACCAACACAAACCATCATAGAGGTGAGATGACCCACTCCACCCCACCCTTCTTTCAGCCAGTCTGTGTAACCCTTCTGCAGCATTGGAAATGACTTGTAGCTTTTTTCCAATCAACAACGCTGGTAATATGTGAGCATAGTGTGCTTTACAAAAACCTTCATTCAGTTCAACTCAATTTTTTTACACACCGCCAAATCACAACAACAGTCGCCTCATGGCGCTTTATATTGTAAGGTAGACCCTACAATAATATTTTACTTGGTCTCTCCTCCCTGAGACATTGTATTGGATTTTGGTTATTCCTTGACTTATTTTGTTGCACTGAGCAACACCATCTCCATACTAATTGACTCACTCACACCACTGACAGTACTGACCACACATGCCACGATTGGTTTACGTTCTCTTTATTTTAAAATAAGCAGTTTTCTAATTGGCATTTTTGTCCATCTCCCTTTTGTGATGGCCGGTTTGTGAAAACTACACATGCCGTATCGTGTCCTTTTGTGACTCTTTGTTTAATAAGATCGAAAGCATTTCTCAAAGCATGATATTAGTGGCAGCGTAACATGTATTAGCTAAAAAAAGAGCACTGAGTTTAGCAGAAAGCTGCCAGCTTTACTGTGGTGTTTCACAATTGAATACCTGGTATTAAGGTAACGTGGTGAGCCTGAACATGTATTAGCTAAAAAAAGAGCACTGAGTTTAGCAGAAAGCTGCCAGCTTTACTGTGGTGTTTCACAATTGAATACCTGGTATTAAGGTAACGTGGTGAGCCTGAACTTTTACATGATAACTTTGTGTTGCTTGATGCAGACACAAAGATATTTACATAGCTGTTCTATGCAAATGCTTGCACACATACATACAGTATGGACACGCGCTCACCTCATTTCCCTTTTCTTCTCACTTGACTTAAAGGTCAGCTAAAGGCCAACTAATTGAGCCGAGGAAGAATGCATCATTAATTATGAATACAGTGTCAACCTATAGAGCTAGAAGATGAGGACAGCAGAGGAGAAAGTGTGGAGTAGAGCGACACTATATATTGTGTTGCCTTCTTTCTCTCCTCCCACCTGCTAAATGTCATTGCTTTCCTTGTCATACCTCAGGTCACGCTGTGCTCGCCTCCTGCTGTGTCTACACAGACACACACACACACATTGCACAGACAGTCTCTCATTGTTGGCAACAGTATGAATGTGATTCTAAGATGCACTGTAATATGAATGCAGTGCTTTTATGCTGAGATCTGATTGGATTAGTGGTTCTAACTCTCTATACTTCGAACTCAGTCCTGACACATGTTTGTGGGGAGCATTAAGCAATTATGAATCAGCAGATGTTACATTTGCTAATTTAAATCTTTATTGGTTAAATGTTTATCAGATTTTGGATCCATTTGCAGCTAATTCCCACTTTTGGTAACAGAAGCCTGTAACTCAATCAGCAACAGTAATTGTCCTGTTTGCATGTTGTACCGTAGTCCTGCTGCTGGTTGTTGGTGGTGTTGCATGGCAAGTGAGCTGCTGGAAGGCAGATAAATGCAGGATGCGCTGACTGGGATAAATACAGAGTAGAATAAATGGAGCTGAAGGATTTGGGGGAGAATAATTGCAATTTGTTTCACCAATGCTGTGATTATATTTTATAAATTAACATTGAAGACTTGTATAAATGTTACTAAATAGAAGTTTGTCACAAGCTTATACTGTGAATGCAGGTAGATTATGGGATACAGTCGCTTGTTGTCGAGCTCTTTCTGTTGTTACAAGTCAAATTAAACTTTCTATAGAAAAAATGTAAGACTGTGACTGGTGTTCAAAAGATTACAATTTTAGGTACTGTGGGAAAAAGCGGAGGAAATGAGCTTCCACTGAAGGGTGTTGGTGCTCTCTCTTAGAGAGGGGGGGTGAGGGGCTCACTCCTATCCTCCTTATCAAAAAGGAGCCAGTTAAGGTGGTTTGGGCATTTGACTAGGATGCTTCCCAGACACCTGCTATGTAAGATGTTTGGTTGCTTCCACCTGGGAAGAGACAATGCGTCAGATTTAGGATTATGTCTCCTCCTCCTCCTTAGTGTCCTCCTGGAGAGATTAATAAATCCCCAGAACTCATACATGTACAAATTATTTACCCTTTCTCCAAACCAAACCGTGCTTGCTGGTTAGTCAGACATGCCATCATAGCCCAAAATAGCGTTTAAGTCACTCTTTTACTGTCTGTTTTTGTGCTTTCATGTGCTTTTGTTTTTGCGTCTAAGCATTATAAGTGGTCTGTTTGTTTAATAAAATATATGGTTATGTCTTTGTTTTATTATTGATATACTTCTCGCTCTTTTCTATGCATAGCTGCTTTTGTGCCTTTGGTTTTCTTGTAGTATTCATGAATGCCTTCAAACTGTCAGGAACTGCAGATGGGAACATGTCTGCGTGGCTGAATTGGGCAAATTCATACGATGGACCCAAGTACTGTTGTTAATTATTGTGCATTTTTTTATTACAAAACAGGCAAAACAAAACAAAAAAATAACCCTGATTGTTTTTAGTTTAATCAGATTGGAATAGGAAAATTTCCATGATCGCTTGACCATGATGGGATCAAGAACGAAAAATAAACTCAGCTGTATTTCACTCCTTACCTCAATAATAACAGAAACATTAACACCTTTCACCAGAGGCATACTTTAGCCAGGTCTTAACAGCTTCACATGGGTAACTAGCATATAATTACTATACTACCATTACTCCAGCTGTTTATTAATAGCTGTTATTCTCTATTTGATCTATTTGCACTTACTGTATGCTGTTTACACCAACACAAATAGGGCTTTAAATACGTTCTGCCATGCAGTACTTTGATCGTTTTCCCTCTCACATTGGTCTCTCTGAATTATATTCTAATTGTAAGCTTGTCATCATGTTAGCTTTTAATTTATACTACCAAGTGCATAGCTAATCTTGCACTGTCTTTTCTTCCAGGTTGGGCCTCTCCAAAGCCACCAGGAAGCTTCTAAGCACACACTTTGTGTATGATGACAAATCTCAGCACTCGACACCAGGATTTGGAAAAGAAAAAACATTCTTTCTTAAAATGCAACAAAGTCTTGCAGTCTTGTAGAGTTTAAAGACTCTGGTTCCATCTTCAAGGATGTGTGCTCTGCCACCAAGGTGCAAATAGAGCTACAGAGCTGCAGCTGAGGGGCACTGGTAGCCCTGAATAATTAACCCTCGGTTGAAGGCACTAAGAAGGCTTTTTCGTGGACTGTCAGGACATAAGTAAAGGTCAGTGTCCTTTCACCCCTCTTCCCCCTTGAGCCCAATCCCACTACTTCGGCTTAATTTTTTCCTCTATTTTATAAATTCATCAGCCCTTGACTTTCAGATTATTGTGGGATTAAATATTCGGGCCTCGGAAATCCCTGTTCAAATGTCATTTTCCCCCCCAGGAGAATACTGAGACTGAAACTTTAACCAAAATAACACATAGGAGGAAGCAGTGAAGGAGAAAAGAGGGCTGGAAGAGGAAGGAATAGAGGAGACTGAAGGGCAGATGGCTTCACTGCTCGAAAACACCAACAGCTGGATGAATAAAACATTTGAGTAGAGAGGGAGTCGTGACATCTGGCTGAGGAGTGAGTGACTCGTGTTACTGCTCTCCTTCTTTCTCCTTGTTCACTTCACTCTTTTCACTGACCTACATCCTTGTCTTCTTCACCCCCTCCCCCCCCCCCCCCTCCCCCCCCCCCCCCCCCACCCCACCATC
>VOQK01004666.1:0-12041 GCA_015052645.1 Benitochromis conjunctus
CTGTAATAAAATGATGAGTGTGGCTGCTCTACCAGGTGTAACTATGAAGTTTAACATCCATGAAAACAGGATTTATGAAGTTTAACAGAGTTAGAAGTTAGCAGGAAGTTAGCTCGCTAGTTTCCTCCTAAACATAATCTACCATGTTCAGACTGAGGGATTCCTGAACAAACGTACAGCTCTGCTATCACTTCAGACAGAAACTAAACAGCAGTGACGTTTGTAGGGTTACTGAAGTTGGGCTAGCTGCTATATAATGATGTGCTACGTGGTGGCTAGCTACACAGCTATGTTAGCATAAACACAGTGAAGCTGGAGGATGAAGGCTAACTTTTTTCCACTGGATCAAAGTTAACGTGAGGGTTCCCGATGGTTAGGGACAAATGCAATCACATGGCAGGATGCTGTAAACGGACCAAACTTCAGTCAGGAGAACACCTGAGATCATCCATCCACAATACCAGGTTAGTCATTAATATACTGCTGCATGGGAACAGAGCAGCTGCCAGAGAGTTCAACATTAACAATGGTACAGACGTGGAGGAAGCAGGAAGAATGAGTCAAGTCTGACTTATCTGACTGTTTTGTTTCGCTTAATGCGCCTTATGGTCCAAAAAATACACCTTAAAAAAAAAAAAAAAGTGCCTCATCTGTACGTGAAGGCTGTAATTCTGAACACATTCACAGTATGAAGGTCAGATTCATAAACGTTACTGGGAGTGGTCAGCTGGCTAGCTCTGGTTATTTATTATAGATGACTGCTGAGCTTCATAAAGTCCACATTTATGCACTTTCACAGGAACTCACTTATCTCTTTTCCTTGTGCAAACCAGACAAAACGCAGTCAAGCGCACATAGCACCGTGACATGAGGAGAGCTTGCAGCTATAAGGCTGCACGTGTTAACAAATACTGCGTGAGCTGTGAGGTTGGGGGTGGGGGGGGTCAGGCGTTATTAACCAAGCGCTCCTTCAGCTCCTGAAAGGCGGCGAAGCAGCCACACTGCTCGCTCAGCTGCTACAATAAAGCTTAACGTGCAGGCATCCGTGAGAGGATTTAAAAGGTTACCTGGGTTAGCAGGAAGTTAGTCTGGTTGCTTGATTAAGGGAAAAGTTATAATCACGATTTGATGCATGCTCAATCATCCACGTTCAAAATCCAGGTGACTTTGTTCATCTGGAGGTAGCAAAAACGCTACCTCCAGATGAACAGAGTCAAGCTTTCGGGATAATCACGATTATTCCGATAAAGGTAAAGACACAAAGACGTGACGATAAAGACTTTGGGATTAATTTAATCTCTCTCATGGACTAACCTGGGTAAGGAACTCCTCCATAGGTGATGATCTCGTAGAGCAGAATGCCAAAAGACCAGACGTCGGACTTGTTGGAGAACATCCCGTGGCTGATGGCCTCGGGAGCGCTCCACTTGTAGGGAATCTTTTTGTCTTCTGAGATGTAAAACGGCTCCTGAAGGGGAAAAAAAGAATGTGCCTTTAGAGCTGCCGCCTCGCTCCACTTTAAGAATGGCAGCTCCTGCTCCGCTCACCTTGATGACTCTGGCCAGGCCGAAGTCAGCCACCTTGCAGATATAGTCTTGTCCCACCAGGACATTTCGAGCCGCCAGATCTCTGTGGATGCTGTTCATCTCCTCCAGATATGACATCCCATCAGCCACCTGGGCTCCCATGTCAATGAGGGATGCAACGTCTTGTATTTGGCCCTCTGGACCTGAGTGAGAGAAGGATGCAGATGAAACTAGCGGGACAGAAATGAGCACGCCGGTAAGTAAAAAGTGTGAGTTTATTGAACATCCATCTTCTGCTGCTTATTCAGGGGCAGCGGCCCACCCTCCCCACACACCAACCCCGGCTACTGGGGTCCACGTCATCGCAGACGCCACCTCAGTCTGACAGTCTCCCACTCGTCAAGTCCTCCTGTTGAACAGGAGCGCCTCTCCACCCATCCATCACGTTCCAGAACCCCGACCACGTCCCAACAGGTGGAGCTGCTCCACTGAACACGAGAAACTCCAAACCCCCATCAGTGCCTGCTCCAGATTTCGTCCCCTCAGGGGCGCTCGGTGCTGCATTCAGGAGCTCCCCTGAGGGTCGGATTTCACAGGTTTGGAAATAGTTTCTCTCATTTAAGTGAAAATTGATTATGTGTTTGTATGTTGCTGCTCAGCGACGACTTCCTGACAGATAATGTTTAAACATCCCTCTCTGAGTGTGGGGAAACTAAATGTTATGATCATAATGAAATGAAATATAAGCAAAAAGAGTTGCAACACATTCATTTTCATTAAAAAAAGAAGAAATAAAAATATATATATTAAAAAAATATAAACTAGATGGGAGACATCACCAAAAGTGGTGGAGAATAATGAGGCTAAGGATGTGGGGAACACACAGCTGCTGGCTGACCAACCAGACCGTCGACACCCACAGCTGGGACACATGTGGAAGGTGAAGTGGTTCCAGTGCTAAGAGGAGCATCAGGAGCTGCAACCCAGAAACTGGGAGACTGGCTCCAGCAGACCCCAGGCCCATCACCAGAGGTCTCTGAGAAATATGATATCTGTCTCAGAAATACAAACTCTGTCTCTGAAATATGAAGTATGAAGATTTTTCTGATGCATTATATATTTATGAGAATAAATATATAATGCATCAGAAAAATCTGAAATCTGAAATCTAAAAACAAAATCTATCTCAGATAAGTGAAATCTATCGGACTCTGAAATATCCATCTCCAACATGTTTGTCATCTTGCTGCATATAAACATGTCTAACATGTTTCAGAGGCTTTGCAGCAGTTGTTGATTTGAAAGGCTGAGTTTATAGTTTGTTTCACTGAGGACAGAACAGACAGCGCCCCCTGCTGAGCCCCCTGCTGAGCTCGCCTGATGCTGTAACCCGAGCCCACAATCCAAGCCCTTGCTGTCCAACGTTACACAGCACACTGAACTCTGATCTTTCACTGGAAACAAGCAGAAGAACTGAAGTTTACTTCTGAGGAACTTGAGCAGGCTGCCCTTCTCCATCAGCTCGGTGATGATGTAGTACGGCGTGGTCGCCGTGCACACGGCGAACAGGGAGATGAGGTGACGGTGGCGCAGACTCTTTAGGATCTGAACTTCCCTATGAAACTCTTTGTGGTTCAGCTCCGAGTCTGAGAGCAGGACAGAAATAAAAAGGAGAAAACAGACAGATGAGGAAAGAGGAAGACGGAAGTGAGAAAAATAACCTTGAAGGGACATCAACTGTACTCAAAGATGGAAAATATGAAACTTATTAATATTCAAGACTTTTGGAAAAGAGCCGTGCCTGTTTTTGTCTAAATTCTTGCTGGATAATCACAAAGGATAATCACCTGTATTAAAATGATGACCAGCATGAAGCTGGTGGATCATTCAGAGTGTAACTGAAGGACTGTTTAACGATCGGAGTATACGAAGCGTCCGCTCAGCACAAAAACTCCTCAAAGTGCTGCTGTCGACATTTAGAAGGAGGCGCGCTGAGATTTCGGAGACTCGGAAACGGGACGGAACTTTTTCCTGCATGTGAGAGACGCACACAGCACGTGGTCAGGTTCAGCCCGTCACAGCTGGCCATTCCTGCTTTCTTCCTCGAGTTGATCTTCAGAGCTCCTCGCAGTCCTGGATCAGCAGCACCTGAACGGCGTTTCTGGTTTCAGGATTATTGTTACTACGCTGTGAGGATATCTTCATTATGACAATACATTTTTGTGGTAAGGGGTAACCACCTGACAGCTCAGCTGGTGGAAGATTTCAAGTTTCTGAGCTCGGCTCCGCCCGAGCCAGCACATTTAAGGAAGATTTCTTTCCCGAGTTTAAAGCTGAGCTTTGAAAGCCTCACTGAGCAGCATCTCGAATGGTCCAAAGCCTGAGAACCTGATGCTTACTCTACTGTATGCAAAGCAGGCTTTCTGCCGGACCTTTCCATGGAAAGTACATATTGGACAGTTTGCCCAGCTCATCATGGAGACCGAACACCAAACACGACCTCTGCTTTCGAAACGCGGCGCTGGTCTCCCGCAGCGTCGCGTGCATATGCAAACCTGTGGAGAGTGCGAGCGCCTCTTTTTTGTGATGTTGTTTGAACGCGATCGTCAGAAAGAACGCGAGTGACTCGTTGATGTCACTGAGCTTTGATGGCTGTCTCTCACTGTCAGCTGACCAATCACACGCCGGCCCGTCCTCATCTCCTGACCTCACGTGTAAACCTCCGTTGGGTGTCCGAGTCATACCCTTTCACCCTGCGGTGGTTAGGCTGACCGTCACGCGACACATTTTATCCCGGCAGCATGTAATTCCGTCTCTTTCAGCCTGCACGCCGCCATTACTCACTCTTATCAGCAGGATGCCCGGCGAGTTTCCATACTGTTTGCACGTGGCTTTTCTTGTCCCCACTTTCTTCCTATTTTGGGCACGCTACATTTTTACTCTTGCTGTTTACTCTTTACTCAGGGCCAAAATGGCAGCGTGTTAATGTGTGAATGCATTTGAACAGACGTGACACTCGTGTTTGTGAGCAGCAGGAGAATAAAATACCGCTTTTCAGGATCTTGATGGCAACGCTGATGTGGTTTTTCCAGCGGCCGCGGTAAACATCGGCAAAGAAGCCGCTGCCCAGCTCCTCCTCCAGCGTGAACTCCTCCTTCGGGAGCTCCCACTCGTCCACCGTGAAGTGGTTCAAATCCTGGGTTTCTGGCTTTTTCTGATAGAGGAAACAGAAGTGTGCACCTCAGACATTCACATGCATGTAAATCTAAAGAATGCTCCTTGCCAGCGGTCCCGTCACAGACACAAGAGGAGCGAATAAATGATGGAGATATAAAGCCCAGTCTCACCTTCTTGCAGGGCTTGCCCAGCTGGCCTGTGGCGTTGAGGCTGTTGGCGCAGTAATACTCGACCATGTCGATCAGGGAGCTGAACTGATGCTTGGGCTCGATGTGGAAACGATCATCTCCTTGGTGGATCTTGAAGTGCTTCACGCGGTTGCTGGATCGCACTAGGGGAAGATTGACAGAGTCAGAGACGAGCACAAAGAGCTGGACGGACAAACGCATTAGAAGGCGGGATTGGTAAAAACGCCGCCGCTCTTCTGGTGTGAACGTACAGACTACGACGCTGATATCACAGCACGTGCTGTCTCTGCTAGGCTTCCCTTGGGGTTTTCTGTACCCCCTCCTCGTGCTCGCGGAGCTCCTCCCTCTCCCTGTCCACTTACCTGAAAGGACATAACCGATGTCGTCTTTCTCGCTCTGTCGGACGAGGAAGGCTCCGTCTTCATTTCCTGGGGCCATCAGGTGACTTTGGGCCTGGAAGCGGCTCAGCTTCCCACAAAACCATCTGGATCGAGACAGAAGGATAATTATGAGGAGCTCGCTGTGTGGGTTCATGTTCCACCTGATGTTGCACACCATGGATAAATGACAGCTAATATTCTTTGGGCTCTTATTAAACCTGCGACAGTGACCTGAGGCTCAGGTAATGAAAAAGCATCTTTAAAGAGGAGTGGATGCATGAATCCTTCGTCACATTACCAGAGATTCAAATGTGCAACCATAAAAATGAACCGAAGCAAACAAAGCTGTCAGAACTAAAGTCCACTTCCACCCACTGTGACAACAGTTTCTGGCGGCTTTGTTAGCACTATTTGCATCTTTTCATTTTCATGGTTGCAGATTTGAATCTGTGGTAATAAAGACTGCAGACAAAGACACAATAATCCAGCGTTGACCTTTGATGAGGCTCAAACTGCAAACACATCTTGCTCCGTGTTGTTTGACCAGTTGCACACTGGTTCTATGTGAGTCCATGCCCTGATCCAGCAGTGTGGCGGTCCTCCTTCAGCAGCAATCACCTGCACTGATGTTTCCTGTGTGACTTTATCAGCCCGGCTCATCACTGTGGAGGAACTGTGGTCCGCTCTTGTTTCAGCTCATTGAGGTTTGCAGCGTTCATGCACAGCTCTCTGAGCTCTGCACTTTGGACCATTCTTTTCTGTTTCAGCCGTCCTGCTGGAGATTTGCTGCTGCGCGTGGATCATTGTCCTGCTGATGACCCAGTTCGATCCAGGCTTAGCTGTGGGACAGACTTTGAGAGGAGTTCACGGGCCGCCGTGCTGACAGCTGGTATGAGGTGTTTGGTTTCCTCCACATGCAGCATTACAAAGCCGTGCTGCTGTGACAAAGAGAAGAGGCTAACTCCTGCAGCATTTCCAAACAGCCCTAGTTGCTCAGACTGTTTCTAACTGCACTGTCATGCCCTTTAACCTTTAACTCCTGTGAGGACCGTTGTGTTAACACACCTGAATGTTTCACACCTGTACACTGCAGAAACTTCTGCTTCCACAGAGGCGCTCACACTGATCACGATCAGTTAATCAGGTGCACTGATTAGCAGCACCTGGCTGCTACTGAGTTTCTTAAATCCTGTGGAAGCAGGGAGGTCGACTTAGTTCCTCACTTGCCTGAGTTAAAATTTTACACAACAATACATTTTAAACTGCTTTAGGATTTAAACACAGATGAGGTGTGTCAGGTAACACACTACACTTTGTCCTGTTTGGATAGGATGTTGGAATTTATCATTACCTTGCTATTATTCAGTAAGCTTCAGGAAAAGAGAGTTTGAGTGAAACTACCAGTGGGCTTAAACAGGCATCCCTCTGAGATGGATTGTAGAGAATGAGCACCTCCTCCAGCAGCACCGCGTTCTAAGATTTTCAGGGCCGAGTACAATAACCTCAGTATGATCTGAGTTAAGGAGCAGAAAGTTAGAGGTCATCCAGATCTTTATGTCTTTAAGACATTCCTGCAGTTTAACTAATTGGTGTGTGTTATCTGGCTTTATGGATAGATAAAGTTGGGTGTCATCTGCATAGCAGTGAAAATGTATGCTATGCTTTCTGATGATACTGCCTAAGGGAAGCATGTATAATGAAAACAGAATTGGTCCTAACACTGAACCCTGTGGAACTCCATAATTGACCTCAGTGTGTGAAGAGGACTCTCCAGTTATCAAACGCTGCCCTGGTCTAACATGCCAAGCACAGAGATGGTGAGCTGTGCTATGACTGTACTGATCCCCAGGTATAGGGCGTACACACTGCTCCCTGAGCTGCTTGACAACATACATGACATACAGAACATACAGCAGGGTCACATGACAGAGCCTGCGTTCGATGCTGGCACGCTCACTGAGCTGCACAGACACCCCAGCGGACGAATCATGTAACAGCTGCTAGGGTCATTAAACAGCGTTTGATATCATCTCAGGTTTCAGTTAGGATATGATTTCTAAACATTTTGGCACGGGCTGCATTACATTTAGCTTCTTCCAGGTTCTCAGTGTTGGGAAAGAGTTCACCGCGATCATTAACTGGAACGGTTAATGGATCAGAGCCAAAGCTAATAAAGTTTGAATTACCTCTGCTTTCTGTTCAGTCAGAATAGCTAACAGTATTTTCTGACGTGAGAATCGGCCGGATGCCTTTAAGTTTGAACCGAAACTTTCTGAGATGTAAGCAAGACATTTTTTATTGTATTTGTTTTAAGTCTGATTAAAATAATCAGCACATGAATCAATGATGAAACTGATGTTTGGCTGCAGCTCTGCTAGGAAAAACCAAATAAACTACATGAGTGAAAATATGCTGTTCAGCTGTGAACGCTTCAGATCTTCCTGGTTTGGTGTAAGTGATGTTTGGAGCCGGGAGGCTTCACCGAGGAGACATAACCTACATTTGTACACATGCCTTTCATGCTTCATCTCCTTGGCGTTCCTTTCACACGCTGATTTGGACTGAATGCTGTTTCAGTTTGACCCGAACTTTCATTTTTTAATCTGAGAGCCATGTGACAGTTTAAGGTTTTAAAGGTCGCACATCTTTGCTTTGTGGCCTTGCAGGATTTAGTGATGGCAAAGTGAGTACTGAGGGTTTATTGGGAGAGCAGCGAAGCACTATAATTAAACGGAGCAGCTGGGGACATACGGGAATAGCCACACTTTGCACACTTCCCATTCTGCTGAAGCAATAAAGTGTGAGTGAGAACGGCAAAACGAGAAGTGGTGAGCTGACCGTCAGTGTGTGCGTCCCAGTTTGCATCACAGCTGAAACACAAACATGGGCTGGTGTGATGTGAAGCTGTGACATTTCTCATGGTGCTCCCAGCGTATGGCTCAGAGTCGGGATGAATAAAGCAGCTGCTGTTGGACAACCACAAAAATAAATCAGCAGCAGAAAGTGTGACGTTATGAAGATGAGCAGCTCTCTGGGCTTTGATCAGACTGTATATAGAAGATGGATGTAATCTTAACACCATCCACTTGTTTATATTTTCACATCGTGAAGCTTCAGTCCATTTCCTAAGGTGAGCATGTCTGGATGAGAGGGTGGAGTGCTAAGTTATTAGTTGATGCTAGCTAGCTGGGTTAGCACAGACTCTATGGGAGCATCACTTAGACTTAGACACCTGCTAATCCATAACTTCCCATCAAAATACTAAATTTCACTCAGCAAACTTGGAGCTCCGCCTTCTTGGACACTCTGCTAGTACAGTAACCTCACAGCAGTCATAATACTGGTCACATGATGTCATTAAAAATGCAGAGGTCCGGCTAGAAGCCTAGCAGACAGCTAGCAGCTAAGGCCGCCTGCGTCACCTCTACCTGTCAGTCAATGAGGCCACGCCCCAATAATGAAAACTCAGAGAAGCAAAATATCTCTGGAGAGCAACGAGTTTGTGTATCAGGCTGTAAACATGCTTATTTCTGCTGGAAAGTTTTAACATGAGAGTCTATGTGACTGACTCACTGCTGGAGCCTCTGCTGGAGCCTCTGCTGGATGTTACAGGAACTGCAGCTTTTGGCGCTTCATCACTCAGCTCCAGTTTTTTGTTTGTTTGTTGGTTTTAAAAGGTCAAAAAGATGATAAGCAGCATCCAAATATTCATATGAAATGTTAAAAAGCTGAGCGTTAATAACGTTTAACCTTCCTAATGTTTATTTTTGGATCTAAAGCGCCTAATCAGCCCTGTGCTGACTGCCTGCATCTTTTCACAGACGTGACAGGAAAGCAGAACTTAAAGAAACTTCCACTTTCAGGCAGAGCTATAAACAGGACGCACATGCCCGCTTTACTGCAACACAAAACAACCGTTTCACTCCCAAAGTGGCCTTTTTACAGCGCTCTGCTTCACTGCTCGTGTTAGTTTGACGAATGTGATAAAGGTTAAAGGTTTGTGTTTATAGTGCTGCGAGTTCCTGGCAGGTAGGTGGACAGTGTGGACTCTGGCTGATAATAAAGGTGTTACACGTCCTGCAAGCACAGCCTGATTTATGCATCTGCAGCTGGAGGCACAGCAGCCGCATGAACAGAACAATAAAAAAAACGTGGTTCTGAACGTTTGCATGCCGAATGTGGGCCCACCTACGCACAGGTGTGTGCACACAGGTGTGCAGGTGAAGCAGCCACTGTACTGTCAACTTTCTGCTCAGATGAAATGAGTTTCTGCCTTTAAGTCTAGTTTTCCTGTCAACACCTTTACCTGCTCCGTGACATATTAATAGGCAATTACTGTGACACTTTTCTGAAGTACACACTTAATGAACTTGTACATTCTTGAAATATGACTGTGCTGCTTCATTCTTGTGCTCCGTCACATTGTCAGTAAACATTTGAAAGCTTTAGTGTCTTCCTGTTGTGAATCATATGATGCTGTGTAAATAAAGTGTGGAGGTCATTACAGTCCCCTTCAGCTGCAGCATTAAATTAATCGTGGATGACGTTACTGCGACACGGTTTTTGTGCTGAAGCTTTGGTTCTGTTCGGGTTTAAGTGTAAACTCTCTCTGGGACACGAGAAGCTCAGAGATGAGCCACCCGAGTTGTCCACACTCGGGCTGGGTACTGCTCTACTTCTGCGACACATTCAGACACGCCGCTCACGCGCTTCTATCTAACGCGGACACCGGGATGGCCCTCGGAGCTCCCAGAGGGCAGAGCTGCTGTCTGGGAGCCGTCAGAGAAGCTGCACTCACGGCTGCACGTTGATGGACTCCGCCCTCGCCAGGTAGTTGTTGGGGACGATGCCCTGCGCCACGACGTGCCCGCTGCGGTCGATCTTCCGCGCCTCCCACCAGTCTCCGCTGCGGCTGACCACCCTGAACAGGTCTCCCTCCTGGAAGGACAGCTCCTCCTGGTGCCGGGACTCGAAGGGCCACATGGCCGTGTAGATGCAGCTGCCCTCGGTGGCGGTCTCCTTCGGGGGCTTCGGGGGCGGCGTCGGGGCCTTTGGCTGCTCCCCGTCGCTGTAGGTGCCTATCTGTCCGGCTCCGCCATCCTCCTCTTCACCTCCTGCTCCTCGCTCTGGCTGAGAAGCCTTCTTGTCCGTGACAATCCTCTCCCACAGTGACTGCAGGCAGGGGCACGCTCTGCGCAGACACTCACCCATGGGTGACCATGAACGGCTCCGCGCGGGCTGTGAGTCACCGCAGGTAGCCCGCCACACCTGTCCGACAGGTGCAGAGCAGGGAGCTCGGGGAATGTCGGAATGCCTGAGAGGGGAACGGCGCAGTGATACTGTGCTGCCCGAGCCCACGAAGCAACTTCCTTTAGTCACAGAAACCACGGAGCACCGCCCCCGGAGCGCGTCATCAATCTGTGCGCGCGCTCTCTCTCACACGCACACAGCACCGAGGTTTTACAGGTATACAGGTGTTGTGCCAAGGTAGCCCCCAGAATCTGTTTCCCCTGCGTCGGGAGCGCGGATCCTGTTGACTCCGCCTCCATTCCAGCCGCTGGACGTGGTGATGTTTTACTGTTTTACTTCAGTGACAGGTGTCGAGACATCAGCAGAACGTGAAATATTTATTGGTGTCAGATAATCACGCGTGCGTGAACTTCGTGACGTCATCTGATTGTTAAACATCACCTCTCTGAGAATAAACAGTTTATTCTTGTAAAACACATCTCTGTAGCTGGAAGACGAGAATGTGGGTGTGTTTGTCCAGGATGTTGGACAGGGGTAGATCTGCCTGGTAGATCTGCCCCCCCCCCCATAGACCTCATGACTGGATCATAATAAACACTGAATAAAGCCCCAAATTATTCATAACTCTGACAGATCTAGATTTAAAGAGATTTTCATTCAAACAAAGAGTCGACAGGAAACAAGACAGCTATCTCAAAATGTAAAGAACAATGTTTATTTTCTTTGTATTAAAAATTCTGTTCAAGCATTCAAACCTATTGTAAAACTGCTTTTTGCACGTTGCTTCTGCTATTTTGACATTTTTTTTGGTGAAGCGAGCCGAGGATTTCGGGCTCGAAGGCCTCCGTGTCATCGCTATAATCTCAACTATCAGATTCATGCTTGGATTCCAAAATGTTAAGAATACTTCAAACCTAAATAGGGCAGGGGGATGAATCGTTTGGTGCTTAACGCTACGTTTACACCTTCAAGCATCCTGTTTATGTCGTATTGTCTTGTGTACAGTGTCTGTTCTAACATCAGGTTTCTGCTCCACGCTGCCACAGATCAGCCGTAACATCACCAGCTTCTACACAGACCCAAGCTTTGCACCATTCCCCAACTCTATGTGATTGGTACTTATGGCCTTTGATCATTGTTTTTCGATCAGTGGTCATTACAATTTGCATATTAATGTTCATACACTGACCTCACAGCCCATTGTTCCTTCTAGTTTCAGTCATTATACAAATGTGCTGTTTATAAGGTTGGAAACCATCAGTCAGCTGAGACTGATATGATATGTAAGATCAATGATTTTGTCTTTTTTCAGTTCTTGAAGGCAACCGATAACTTTCTTTTTGTAGCTGCTTGTGGGGTCTCGTTTTAAGGCTTCGTAGGTATTGTTGTCACTGAGGAGTGTAGTCATTTTTGTGTGGTAATTCGTTGTGTTTAGAACAACAATGCACCTTCCCTTGTCAGCTGGTAATATGGTGATGTTGTGGTCTTTGATCAGGGAAGTGACGGCCTTCTTTTCTTGT
>VOQK01004677.1:8966-22187 GCA_015052645.1 Benitochromis conjunctus
CGAAGCCAACATCGAAAGCCTCAAAAGCTCACTTCTTAGAGTGGCCACTTTACACTAATTTGAGTGACTAAACGTGACCTTCCCTACCAGTTTGTGTCATTTTTGTGTCTTTTGGAACATTTTTAATGGAAATATCTAACAAATAATACAGCAGGCTGTGTGGCACAGGACGTCAAGTTAATGCTTAATGTTAGTGCCTTAGATTATTTAACCCTAATCAGCAGGAATGCGTCTCTGTGTTGCACCTATACAGCCTATAGATGCAGCTTGCTAACTAAGCATGCTAGGATTAACCGATAACTTATCTATTCAACGACTCGACCAAATACGGTCACTTCTGGCTCCAAAAGACAAACATGGTTGCAGCCAAATTGTTAATGTCGGGTTTCAAACTATATACAGTCCATGCTACAGCCCCTATAAGGACATGAATACAATGCGATCATCTTTAAGATCTTTTTTCCAGAGTTTCCTGACATGAGAATAAGCAAAATGGATTAACTAAAGCACCCTGTTTAAGTACACCAGCAACAAAACTAGCACCAGAGAACTGAATGACAGCTTATGTAAATAGTATGCAGTACAGTATATTTATATTTATAAATGCCATTTAAGAAACTACACTTTGGTTTCCAGCACTTTTTGGTCTGCCAGGCGTGCAGAGAGAGGCTTGAGCAGAGAGAGAGAGTTTGTTAAAGCCCAGAGTGGGTGCCTCACTTCCCTGTTTCAAATTCCTGAGGTTTCCAGTACTCTGGAAGGCCTGGAGCTAATTTGGCTTTCAGGCTTTCCCCTCTAATTCTTTGCGACTAATTATGGTCGTATTCCCGCAATTAAACTGATAAACTCTGCTGAGCTTGGCAAGGATACCCCGGCCCCTCCCCGGCTGCTTAGTGCACCACCCCTCTCCTCTACACCATCTTTCTTTCTGCTGCTTCTCACTGTAGTAAACACACTAAAAATAAAGTCAACCTGAATTCTTCGACAATGTCTGTCTCCTAGGCAGCAGTATTTACAGCCTCTGGTGACAATGCCAGGAACACGGAGAGGAGCGTCCAGAGGTCAGACAGATGTTGTGCATGGGGAGATTTGAAAAGTTATGTCTGAAAAGCCTAAACAGTCAGAAGGGATATTATTCTCTTATCATTGAAGCATGATTGCAATTTAGGGACAACTTCATAAACTCATCACAGAGAAGTGGTCTGACGTATTTTTCTCAGATTCAAATGGATTTAAGGTTTTAATTGAGCCTGCCAGCACTGTCTCAGCTCATGCATACAGATAATATACCTTGGAAGAAAGAAAAACAAGCATGGAAATAAAACGAGGTGGGCTGTCTAGACCGTGCGCTAGGACTCATTTGGACGTTTGGTAGGCTTTCAGTAAATATGTATGTGAATGTTTATGTCTTTAAAATGATGCTCTGAACTCCAGGAAAGTTGCAAAGGTGCTCCCTCCCTAAAAAAGTTTATATTTTCTCTTTTTAATATGTAAATGTGCTTGCCTTCTAGGCCTTATGTCTGTCAAAGATATGCGTTGTCCCTTGTGGGCACTTTAAAACACAACTGTACACTTGTGATGACGCACTACACTGGAAACCAGACACCTTGTTGTGTAGAGGAACATGTGTAGAAATATCCTGAGCGTATTTGTACAAGCTTTGGGGAAAAAGTGAGAAGGCCGGGTTTCAACTGTGTTTGAAGAGTTAGTTTCAATGCTTCGTTGTAGTCTACAGTTTATCTTTTTGTGATGCAATAAGAACAAGCAAAATTGAATTCATTTTCAAAGGGCATATCATTCTCAACAAGTGAAACACTTTTAGCTGAAAAATGTTCTCTGAAATTGAGTTGGACATGAGTAAAGCTGAAAAATCTGAAGTAAACACGTTATATAGAGCAGGTAACGTTTTCTCCCAACAGTTCTTTTGTCCTCTTACACTCCTGTTTTTTTCCGCCTCCTCCAGGTATCTTTCAGCTCACAGGTCAAGTTTAAGCCGGAAAACTTCTCCCTCTTCACCAACATACGGCAGGAGACCTTTCCCTACGGCAATGAGCAACTCCTCAACTGGGCCCAGAAGAAGTACAGGGCAGTCACCTCTTTCTCTGAGCTCAGGATGACTCAAGACATCTACATCAAAGTCGGAGAAGGTGTGCACCAGATTCCCAAAATTCCCAAACATAGCTCTGGGCCCCAAGGCACTCCTCCACCCCATTCCCCTTTAGCTTTCATAACTTTACTTAGCTTTTGTGTTTTAGCCCAGGCTAGAGGTTTACATGCACTACGCTAGAAAAAGATTTTCCTTCCCTCAAAAGACAGTCACCCTTTCACACTGTTTAACAGGCCGCCTGTGGTATTCCTAAGTTTTGCTTGCTTACAGCCTCAAGAGTTTTTGGAACCCAGAACAAAAATGGTTGTATTTCTGTAACACTGTATCACCTTTAAAAATGACTGCATTCAGAGTAAAGCCAGTACATTTTTTTAAAAATACATAGGCAAGTACTTTCTCTACAAGACAAAAAGGTGATCCCATTTAAATTGAAAATGCTCTGCTTTTATCATCCTTATTTCAAACTTAAAATCCTTGTATCAGGCAGAGCAAGCAAACAAAGAAAAAAACCCCATATACAGACATTTGTCAGCAACAACTCTGCAGTTAGCTACAGTGAAAGGGACAAAAATGTTTTTGAGGCCATGTATGATATGTGTTTTTGTGTTTGACAAGAAATTAAAAAATGTACATGGGTTTATGTTTCAGCTGCTGTAAAACAAAAGTTATGGCAGGTGAAATATGAAGCCAAAATGATGAGTTTAGTACTATGTCGTTCTGAATTTTGGGGGTTACAGACACTAAAGTAGCTACTTTGCTGTAAATACATCAGAAGACTTTAATAGTGAAGCCAAACAAACGAACGATAGTTTGTTTAGATAGATAGTAGTTTGACCAGATTATAAAAAGGTAGGAGGGAAAGATGACGTTAGGAAGAATTAGACAACTTCTTTCCGGTTTTCAATAAGTTGAGGGGGGAGTGTTTCTCAAGTGAAGAGCACAGAAGGAGTCTCCGGGTGGCTATGATTGATTTTCACACATGTTCACGATGCAGAATTGCAATTCTTTATTTTCTGCACTCATACTGTGAACAGACAACACATTCGTCTCTGCATTTCATCAGCTCTCAGACAAGATAACTTGTTTTTAATGAGAATCTTTCACTACATGAAAATAGAGCAAAGCTCGTGTCCAGAAAGAAATTAATGGCCCCGCTAAGTAAGTTCTCTCAGTGTTTTGTTAGTTTCTGTGGAGATCGGAGAGGTTGCTCAGCCTTCACGTTCTTGGCTGGTGTCATTAGGGGCTGTGGTTTGGCAAAACCTCGGAGTGCCATGATGTTTACTTCAAGTAAAGAGCTGTAGATTTCCACTCCTTCACATCTTCAGAAGTGTTTCATGGAGATGGACAGGTCCTCACTTTGCTTTCTAGCATGCCCACACTCAAGGTCTCTCCTCAGCTCTTTAAGTGCCACAAGAGTTCCGGAGAGGAAGGTGCCAGCCTTCAGTTTACACTCGGTCCAAAGTTCTGTTTGCCAAATAAGGAAGCATCTGTCTGTGTTTTCCCGTTGTGCTGAGAATATGCACAACTTTTCATATTAATGAATTTTTGAACTGTTGTGAAAGTGAAGGAAAAAACACAAGAAGTTTTGATTGACTAAGCATGAATATTATTGTCCTGTTATTGCAAAAGAATTCTGGTAAAACATCTTGCTAAGATTTCCCACATAAAATCTAATTTCCCTGTTGATAGGAAGACAGATCATGCCAACCAGGGCACACCCAAACTCGCTGGGCGCACAACTCAGGGCCTTGTTAGTGCTGTGAATAGTAGCTGCAGGGTTACAAGAGCAACTCTGCTGTAGATGGGAACAGCTGGGTTAAAGCAAATGTTCAGTCTTCTGAAGGTTTCGTGAACAGGACGTTGAATTCATCTCTAGAGCAGGGGGTGCTGTTCTGTCGTTGACCTCAGGCTCTGACCTCTCTGTGGTGGAGAGGTAACAGAAGCTATATTTCTCCTTTGCAGGATCAAAATAGTCTCAAAGATCCTCCGAACAGTAACACAAACATCTCTCCACTTTCAGATCCGCTGTCTTCTGACACCTGCAGGATTGATTCCAAGTTCCTGTCTTTGAACTACCTGGGCAGCTACAAGGAGCCCCAGACATCAAAAGGCTGCGTCCTCTCTGTGCCCAACAAAGGCAAAGAAGTCCACATCATTGAGCTCCAAGCCCCAAACGCCAGCAGGTGAGCAGCCAAGGCTGCAGAGGCCAAGAATACATGTTGTCACGGTTTATTTTTGAGGTCAGGATGCTCTCAATAATCTCTGTGGAGTTTATTTTGGATGGGAACTAACATGAAGGCGGAGGGGGGTTATGTTCACTTAGTGGTTTTCTTTTGAGGAAGAGATTTCAAAACTTGGTCTAAAGGTCCTGTTTGCCAGATAATGTCATCACTCCCCAGTGGAGTGATTATTCTGTACACCCAAAAGACTGAAAATCTGGGAATGTGTTAGTAACTGTGCTGTATTTTGCTGCGGTGTTATCTGTTATGTAGTGCGTACATCTGCTTTCTTTTTTCTGGGAATACTTTCAGGTTTTTAATTAGTTGGCCAGACAAAGGAGGCACAGTAAAATTACATTGGACCTAACCATCTATTATTATTTATTCTTTCTCTCTCCTTTTTCCTCCAGCGCTTTCCAGGTGGATGTCATAGTGGATTTGCGGCCACTAAAGGAAGGTACCCGGGTATTTCGTGACATTGTCTTGCTGCTCAAGTGCGCTAAATCTGTGAACTGGGTCATCAAAGTCCACAATGTGACGGGCAGTGTGCATGTTGTGGTAAGTTGGCAGCGTTACAAGAGACAAAAGCTTTCCATCAAATTATATATTTTTTTGCTCGACAGGCATCACGGATGATTTTATATAGTTCGATCACATACCACAGTGGGTGTCGCGAACAGAAATGTCAACACTTTACACGGCTGGCCAAAGAAGTTGTCACAGCAAAAATGTGTGTTGAACTGGCGCCTGGTCCACGCTGGGGGACAGGGTGGGGATAACAGGTTAGGAGGAACTGTGAAATTTCATTGTGGCAGCTCCAGGAATTGTCATCACTTTGAGAGAGCCAGAGGCTGGAGTAGAGAGGGCATCGTATATTTTCAGAGCCAGGCGTGCTGCAGTATTGGGCCAGAGCTGCTTCCCATCAATCATAATGTGAATTATGCGAAGCGCTTTATTCAGGCTTTCGGGCTTCCTCACCACACACAAAAGACAAACAGTGGCTAATTACTACAATATATCAGGATACACTTTACTGAGATATATGGGTTTGTGCATATCAACGGTGTGCTTGAGCATATAGTTTTGATATTAAATCTTCATTACTGCCACTCAAGTCTCAGGACCCTCAGGAACCATAAGAATATGACACCTATGCACACTTTAGAAGAATAGTTTAACTGTAGATCATGTCGATGCACAACTGGCCGTGGTCCAATCACCACAACTGCTGCAAGGCTGGAATTTAGAGCTCCTCTTTTCCTGGAGTAAAAAAAAAACAATTGCAGTTGAACTGAAAGAAAATCACCAACACTTTTTTTTTTATTTTGTATGCCACTTTGTTCATTACTCTATGGTGGACTCTCTTCCTTAAGTTTGCATTTTTCTTGCATGTGTATTTGTGTTCCCCGAGGTGTGTTTGTCTGTGTGTATGGGAGGGGGCTTGTGTTTCCTCAGTGTCTAATGCTGATACTCGCTGCTGCAGCAGTGACACTGCACTTTTGCCAGCCGTGCTATGTTTGTAGTCAGGTTTTTGGATGTAATGCCAGGTGAAAATCCATAACACTTAGAGAGGAGAACAAATGACCAGTCATGCATTGTGTACAAAACAACTATACTGAGTTATATTAATCTATTGGATTATATTTAGCTAACAGTTTAGTAGATGTACAAAACATAAAGAAAAGCATCACTTTGGCTGTAAATGTAACAACTAAGGGATGTTCGGCACGTTTGACCCTCAAAGTCCACTTTGTTTGACTGGTGTGATAGCTGTGTACATACCCTGGATTGTTTAATGTGGTGGTCCCAGGAGCAGTTTATTTGAATCCTAACGCCGCTGAAAAAGCAGAATTCCTTTGCTTTACTTTGGGTTAGAGCTAATTAACAAACAGCTTAATGATAATATGATTGGAAGATTACACCTTGTAAACATGAGTGTGTTAAAGTTGTCATTTTTACATATGGGATACCGCTAACATTAGCATGTAGGTATTGCTATGATCTTCTAGCATTGTTACGTCCAGCTGAACTGTTCAAATAAAACCATGATCATGTAACATCACTGTTGTTTTTATTCTTTGTAACTGATGTTCACAAGATTGTGACATACACGGTGAATGTGTGTCTAAATGTTTGACTTTGAGTGTAACACTAGTTTACTGTAAACCTGAACCGGTTACGAACAGCTGACATCCTTTATCCAAAAGGTCAGTCATTTTTTTTAGCTCCCCCACTGCTTACATTTTGACTTTTACTTGACAGCAGCGGTACACAGGATACGGTGCTTGTGCAACCAATGTGTGAGAGATCGTCAGCTATGCAAGTGATATGATGGCCAAAATAAAACTCAGGCCTCGATCTGTCAGAAAGCAGGTTCTCGTCAGTGTTGCTCAAGAGACTTGAATGTGTGGGAAATGGCTGTGAGAAAGAATGAGGCCTCTCTCACTGGGGGAGCAGCAGGGCAGGACGCAAGCTAACACGTTGGTTTCTGAGCAATGATCGAGCTGCGACACGCCCATTACCTCACACTCATTCACATGATTCACACATGATTCATGCAGAATAAGTGCAAGACTGCACTTGAAGTTGAATATCTGTGATAAAACCTAACAGTAAAGCATATTTTTTTCCTTTTTTTGTAAATCACATCCCGAATTAGCTAACTTAAATGTATCTTCTTGTTATGAGAAAGCGTCTAATGAGCGTTCTATTCCACAGGCCTCTGATACAGTGAGTGTTGGCTCACAGGCACCAGTGTCCAAATCCCCCAAGCAGCACATGCCATCAGGGCCACAAGCCTTAATCCAGTGGGCAAACGAACATGGCCACCGTCCAGTCACATCTTACACCAGCACTCCTGTGGCAAACCACTTCAATATCCGACTTAGAGAGCCAGGTAAGCTGAAGAAAAATCAAATTCTCCATTCATGATGAAGCATAAAACTAGCATGACATTGTAAAAAGTTGTAGGTGTATTTTCCTGGATGTAAAATCAGCCTCATGAGTTTACGTGTGACTTCTAGATGTCGTGGATCCTCTGGAGAGCAAATTACCTCTTGAACTTGCCATCCTGCGTGATTCCAGTCCTCTTCCTGAAGCTGGAACTCCATTGCGACGATCCGGTCTGCCGTTTTTTTTCCCTCCAACTTTGTCTGAGGGCATGCCTTACCTGCCGCCAGAACACCTGCCCAACGAACCCGATGAGCCCGAAAGCGTTTTGAATGTTGACCTTAATGTGCAGTGCAAAAACGAGAGGATGGTGGTCAGCATTGACAAACGGAGCCTGCAGGTGAGTAAACAACCGGACATTCTCTGACCCTGCCTAGAGCCCAACAGGCTACAAATAATGGTTATTTTAAATATCTCTGTAATATCTGTCATAAAACAGAACACACATAAAAGTTAAAGCCAAAAACCAAGAGCTGATGATGAGCTAATGAACAGCATTTAAACAGATGTGATTACTTAGAATTTGCTTCTGATCAATCAGAAAGGCATTTTGTTGTTTTACTTTTGCGTCTCTTCTTACACGACACAGACGTAGTGTGACAAAATGTGACAAGAAGAGCAGAAAACAACAAAATGGAGCTCACCCAAAAAGACTAGCAGCGTCTAGACCAATTAAAAGGCTGAATGAATGTCTTCTGCAGTGATTACAAAATACCAGCATAAACCTCCGTGATGCTGTGCTGTTTATTTTCAAAAAGCACGCACTGTGTGCTGAGGTTGTTACCAAATAATGACGCTGTCTTGGTCTAATGGTTACATGTGGATAATTATGGAGACAGTTGACCCCACCTATCTGTTGTGTGGGGATGGCAAGTTTCAGTTCTACAAAAGTGAAATGAGAAAAAGTAAATCACTGAAGCAGGCAGGGCTGTTTCGAGCATTTGGCGTCTGAACATAGGGACAGCTCAATCACCCCACATCACAGAATGGAAACTGGCATAGGCTGTAATTGGGAGCTGGAGCTAGACCACCTTGTGGGATTTGTTTATTCCTGAGAACTCAAAGTTTTGCACAAGTACTTGGACTTTTTTCTACTTTTTTTTTTTTTCCTTTTACAATCCTGAAAAGTGAATAAAGTAAAAGTGTTTTGATCTCGATCCATGTTTGTCGTTTTATTTCTTTTTTCTTAACTTAGGCAAGCGGGCTTACAAATGCCAGCCTCACACTTCTAGACCCACAATGCAAAGCAACAGTCAATGCCACCCACTACACCCTGGAAACCCCTTTGAATGGCTGTCACACCACCAAATTTCCCATGGAAAACAGCACAATCCTCTACATCAATTCTGTGAGTATATTATCTGGTGTTAAAGTATATAGTATAGCTGAAATAACTTGAAAATGCCCTCTCTGTATATCAGACCTATAATTGCTACTAAAAATACAAAGATATAATTTAATTTTAAATTGAAATAAACTACAAAACAACAATCATTTTTTTAAAAGTCACTATATTTACACTTACACTTGTGAACGTGTTAAAATGAGAAAATTAAAAAAAAAAGGCTTCCAGTCAGAAAACGTTCTTATTATAGTTTTTGTTGAAATACACCCTTTAAACAGATTTAACCATGTGTGAGGTAGCCTGTCGAACTAAAAACCAAAGTCTAAACGATGCCTGAGTGACTAGCATCCAAATACATGTGTGTTAGCCTAGGTTTAACAAATTAAAATGTTACTGGTGTAACACCAGTCCTGTCTTGGGCTTGTTAAAACATTGATATCTATGGGCAGTACAGAGCTGTGACACTCTGAAGTCAGGGAAAAATTTTGCCCACTGTCAGAAAGCTTTTTGGTTTTATTTCAAGCTTCATTTTTAGCTTTCACTTGCAGTTTAATGAGATTTAGAGAATAAATGTATTTGATTAGCTTTAGAAAAAGATCATCGTTTGAGCTTAAATACTCAAACACGCATACTCTTTCAAAGAAAATAGATCACATCAAAAAACGGTCTGGCAGAAAGCTTTGAAGGCTAATTTGATTAGATTAGTTGTTAGTGCATTTTATTTTAGCATGACCAGTCCTTAAATGTTAGTGCTGCCATGGGAAATGCTCACTCAGAGGCTTGATATTTATTTGTGTCATAAATAAATGATATTTTTAATAAAGATGTCCACTGCTAGCCATGCTCAAATGAAAACTAGAAAGATATGGGCAATATCTGCAGGAAAGTGATTACATTTCCGACTTATTTTTTGTATCTAATAGTGATCACTTGCTTTTAAGTGATTAAGCATTCAGATCTGACGTCCCAGTTATCTTCATTATTGTGGAATGCATTCATTCAGCATGTTTGTTCTAACAAGCAAGCATGAATCACTCCTACCCTGGCCTTTTAAAATCGTTTGTGCGGGGAAGTTTGGAAAAACACTTTTTCTGTCCAGTGCAGACTGAAAACCCAGGCATAAGTCCAAGGTCATCTTTTGTGTTAGCATTTGGACGTGCAGACAACCTCTGACCTGTGGTCAAAGGATATTAATTTTCATTGTCTGGGTTCCCACTCATCAAAGCTAATGTGTTTTGGCTGTTGTCCCCACATTGCTGTGATATGCTGATTTATTTCAGCAGTGGCACCAAAGGCAGGTCAGCTAACTTCAAAACAGCTCTGTTAGTGTCATTGAGACAGTCCTCTCTCTAAAGCAGCAGACTCATCTCAGGCCCTGACATGCCACTACTCCACTGAGAAATTAGAAATATGTCCTGTCTTACTGAGGCCACAGGACATTCCCAGATTTAAGCAAGAATGTTTTGCCGACCTCTTCGAACAATTCAAAACTCAGCCTGAATGAGGCAATGCTAAAGGATTAGAAAAAGGAAAAAATATCTGGAAAATGTGTAAACTTTCCTTCAATTGCTAACTGATGTGATCAGGTTTGTCAGCGTAGTAACAAACTTCTCTTTGGTGTGCAGGTCACTGTAAGCCATGCTGAGACGAAAGATGGGAATAGTGACCTGACAGAGGGCGTGGATCTGTTCCTGAGAGGGCCAGAGAGAATGCTTCCCGTGAAAACGCAGAATCGATCCACCATATTGGTAAGACTGTGGAATCACTGTGGTCCTTTTTCAGTCAGATCTGCACTTTATTGCAAGGGGAAAGTTGACAAGTCGAGACTACTGATAAACTGTATCTCTGTATACACAACTGCAGTAAATCATGCAAAGTTGGAAGAAACACCAGTTTCCTAGTGCCCCTTGGGCTGCTAGTAAAGACTCTTCTGGCTCCTGCAATCTCCCCATCTTTCCATGATGTCCGTTTAACGAACTTGACCTTACATTTTCCATTTTGAAGTTTCTCCATCTTTTCTCTGCTAGCTTAGTTTCCTTTATCTCATCCAGTCCTCATCTCCCACTTTTTGTTCTTGTTTATATAGTATCTCTTTTGTTCCTGGTCCGTCTTAATGTGGTCAAACAGTGACATTCATTCATGTGGAGTGAGAGTGCTTAGCAGTGGAATGTAACGTCAGAGTCCTGCTGATATTTGTTTTGGCTTTGCCTTATTCTTCTGCTAGTTCAACTGCACATACACAAGAAAAACTAAGAATCAGGAAACCTCAGGTCGCAGGATTGTACAGGAACCACCAAGGCAATCGGTCAACAACATGACGTTTAACATGGAGCTGTACGACACGCTGCCTCTCAACAACCCTGCACGCCAGAATTTCTTCACCGTTTCACAAAATCAGCAAGTGTTTGTGGAGGTATGTTCTGCATTTACAATATGTTACCGCTCACGCCAGTGTACACGTTCAGTGCAAATGGGTAGATTAAAACTTATGGCAGAAAACTGCAACCATCTGCCTCCATCTGAGGCTTTAGCTTTTCCAGATTTAATCTCTTACCGAGCCCTTCGCAATGTCAGTTGGCATTGTGACTGTTTGAAGCTAAAACGCGAATAATTTCTTTCTCTCCTTCCTTTTATTATATCTTAATTCTGCATGTCATCTGGCTAAAGATATCTGTTTCACTACAATAATAATGCTGGCCATATAAGAGATAGCAAAGACTGAAGTCCTTTGAAGAGGTGATGTAGGATGACATCACCATGAGATGCTTCACGCACAGCATGGACCGTCTCAAGTGTGGACATTTGTTTGTTTCTCTTATATGTTAGAAACATGGATCCCTTTCATTTGAATCTTAATTTTGTGTTATTTTACTGTCATCGCTGATTAATCCAGTAGGAGAAAAGAAGAGGAATAATAATAACTCAGGAAACTGACCTGTAACATATTGCATTTATTTTAGCTGAAAAGTAAGTAAAACATGACTAAATATATTTGTGTTTCACTTTTCAGGCAGTGGTTCTTGTTTTGGTTTGCATATCTTTACACTGGCATTAATAAATACATTGCAATATTTCTATTAGATTACCTATTTATTCTATTTCGGCTCAGCTTTGGGTTGCTGCTGACAGAATTATTTGGCACTTTAGTTGCCACCAGCTGCTTGCCAACTTTTGAACTTCTTTTTCTGTTGTGGTAAATAAAAGGTGGGATTTGAATTTTATTTTTCCTGAACAGCTGCTGGTACAGCAAGACTGAACTGAAGCATAAAACCAAAACAACGCTCTAAAAGAAACCAGAAGCTCATTAGCGGGTTATCACCATGACTGTGCCCCTTTTTGTCCTGCCCAGTGTTAACACGAAAATATTCATCATTTCAGCTTTAAATTAGTATTTTAACATCTTGTAAATTATGTTTTATTGTATTTGTGTTTATCATTATTCCCAATTCTAGGACTAGGCAATAAAAATCCCTCTTAAACACAATGATAATTTTTATTTATTGTTTGCCGTGATCTTCTTAAAGAAACACAAATACAAAATGACACCTTTTCATTTTGAATGAGCATTTAAATGTTTTGTCTAAAAAAATTAATTTGCAGACTTTCTTCAGACAGCAGCAGATTAGTTTTTCTTCCAAAAATTGACCTTTATAAATGATTATAATATAAAGTAAAGCTCACCTCAGATCAGAGCAGTATTGCATTGTTGTTCAGTTTTGTCAGTGAGCAGATTCCCTCATTGATTATCACTTCACAAAGACTCTTGTCACAATAACTGACAAATACTGTCTGTTTTTACTTGTCTCTCATCCGCTCCAGATCACATCAACTGCATCAGATTCAGAACTGGGGTTCACCATCGTATCGTGCTTCATTTCTCATGACTCCAATCCCATCATTCCCTCAGAGTACACGCTCATTGAGACAGTTTGTCCCACAGATGCCTCTGTCACATACTATCCTCAATCCTCTGTCCGTTCTACAAAGATGGAAAAGAAAACCTTCAGCTTCACCTTCAACTCAACTTTCAAAGTGTCCCTGCTTTTCCTGCACTGTGAGATGTCTCTGTGCTCAAAGTCATCTCAGAGGAATCTAAATTTACCACAGGTATACAGAATAATCTTCCCCAAAGAGACATTGCTGTATTATTTTTAGTCTCTTAGAGTATCACCAGTGTTTGTTTGAGCAACCGGGCCTGACCTGCGACATTCAGTGTCAAGTCTGCCTGGAAACCTAAGCAGGAACCATACATCGATGCACAGTTTCCCAAGTGTCAGGCTGCTGAGCAAAATAATCATAATTTGGGGGGCTTGGGGAGGCTGACTTGTGATTTCGGGGCTAACTGTTACATTACAGTTGCCATCAGGGTCTGTTTGAGGGTCTGCTTTTGAGCAGATATGACTGAATGCACTTTTGATTTTGAGAAATATGTATGTCATGTCATTAATTTTATATATATTTTTTATTTTCTGCACAGTGTTTATCACCCACTGCAAACTGTGATTCTCTCTCTGTGGACAATATCATGACGATGATGATGAACACAAAGGTCTCAACTCAACCGCTGGTTGTGGTGGATGATTTGAGCCACATACCAGGTCAGT
>VOQK01004677.1:40688-51455 GCA_015052645.1 Benitochromis conjunctus
GCTGCCCTGCAGAACCCTGCACACTGAGAGGCCAATGCCAAATTGTCAGTGGGTTTAGTGCTGAAAACTGAAGGAATCAGAAAACTGATTGCCTTCATTTTAGGCATGAGTAACTATGTTCATGCATAATTTTATTATTTAATTAATTCAGTTTTTCTGGTCAATAACACAATGTCCAAATATCATAACATCCAGCTTTTAAAAAAAACAAGATTGCAACAGCCACAGACTTCAGAATAATAGCTAACAAACCAATGATGTTACAGTGGCAGACAGAAAAACGGGCAAAATCCAAAACATGCATTGCAGTTTTAATGCCCAAAATATATCCATCTATCCATCCATGCAAGAATTTCTGTTGTGTCAAAATCATTTTGATGCGTTAGCCCTGCACCCTTTGGCAACCTGTTAACACATGTGGATATTACTATTTTAAACTATAATATAATATCCAGAAATACAGTTTTCTGTGTACTGCAGAAAAATAAGTCACAGAATGAAATCCACCTGATGATCACAAACAGCCTAAGGCACTGACCCGACCTCCAAACTCCCCAGATTCCTATTCAATTGAGCATCCTTGGGATGCCCCAGAGCAAGTTTGATCCAAGGAGACCCTCCACTTCAACCCACAGGATCTAAGATAACCCACTCCCAATGTTCTGTGTCCATGCTTCTCTGGTCAGAGTTGCTTTAGCAATACCTACACAGGTGGTTACAATGTGTTGTCGATCAGTGTATACTGACTGTACTTTAAATGGCCTCAATAACATCATCAAATTCACTGATAACTGATCAAATATCCGGCCGACGTGACAGAACAGAAAAACAATAGCAGTGTGGATCAGATGGGAGTCTAGTTCACAAACTGGTCCTCGAAGCCTGGAGCAGCCCTGAGGCTGAGAGACATGTTCTCACATAAAGGCCATAATACAGGCTCTCAATTTTTTTTTCTGGCATTTGTCACTACAGACGCTGAAGAAAGGTCATGCCACACATCCATCTTTTTTCCTTTTTTAACAAATCATTAAAAATAACAACAGGCCCATTTTGAATTCTGACCAAAAGAAAAATGACGTGACGTATTATTATTTCAGCCTTCGACTCCTTGCCTGTGGCTCATTTTCCATGAAAAAAACATAAAAGAACACATGACATGAATGGTTCTAAACCTAAAAATGTGTACATATGTCAGAATTAAGAAAATATGTATTTTTTTTCTATTATGATCCAACTCTTTAAATTGTGGTGATGACTGTGAGAATGGCAAAGGTGTTGACTCCAAACGGGTTTAACTGAGAAAATGCAATTCGACTTTCATTATAAAACCAGTATGTCATGACATAACTCAGCTATTGCCCATTAGCTTCATAGCACCCAAAGATGGAACATTATAACCGCTCAAATGTGGATTATGCAAAAGTGTGCAGTAAATCATTTCCCGTCTTATCCTAACAGTTTGATTCAGTGTAACAACAGCTAACCAGCAGAGCGGGCAGATAGGAAAGGTGTGCTTATAATAAAAACCAGCAGACAGATAACAACTGCTATTTTGGATTTTCATGTGCAGATTTAACACCTGCAACACGAAGGAAGAAATTTGACTCCGAAATAAATTAAATAATTAGAAACAATCAAATCATGATTGTTTAGTCTGATAACATCTTGAACCTGTTGGTCTTGGAAATAGGCTTGGCTCTTAACGTCATATCCAGACTTTCTTGAAAACATGAGGTGATTGCTGATGGCTCTGTTGTGTTATTTCACAAAAAGGAGGAAAAAGGATCTCATGTATCTTGCTGGCGTTAGAGTAAGCTGGGAGTCTAATAAGCTTACAGCAAGTGGTACCGATCAGCCTTTAAGCGTCATGGTTCTGGCAGGCGCTGCTGCTTTTTTCGCCCTGTTTTTCTCCTGCTTTCTGTTGCTGTCAGGTGGAGTGTGGGCAGTGTCCTGGCTTGCTGTTCCACCTGTGGGCGGGGCCACCTTAAGTTGTAATTCCGCCCTTGAAAGAGACCTAAGTAAGAATTCAATCAAAATACTGTGCATACAATTCACTCCTCAAATTCACTTTAAACACCACTAACCTGTTTTCTCCTCTCTGGTAAACTGAAAACCTGACTGCAGTAAAAGTTGCACTGGGCTCTTTAAGGTCTCCCACCTCACTTCCACTCGTTCCTGTTAATATGACATGACATGAAAGAGGAAAACTGGCATCTGTTTCAAGGTAGCTCAAGGACAAATATGGAATATTTTCTTGTAATTGTGGTCATGTTACTGGCAAAGAAAAACAGCAGAATACAATTATCAAGGTATCCCATAATGGGGCCCTCTAGGTTGGCTGGACTGAGTTAAATTCCACAGACACGTCACTAAAAAGACTCCCCGAGGAGTTCTCATCTCTTCTCCTTCTCACAATCTTAAAAACAGACACCATGCAACCCAGTCAAGCTTAGGTTAGACCTGGCTTGTGGTTTGCCCTCTTCTTCTTTACTCCTCCTGCTACTGCAAGCCCTTTTTCTCTTTTATCAGACAGTTTTTAAAGTTCTGTTTTTAAATGTGTTCTGCATTACTTTGGTTGTACAGAGCTGTCACAGAATGTGACGTCATTACAAATCTGCTAGTTTATACATTCTAAAAGCTCGGCTTGACTTGCTCTTCAGTTCATCTAAAGATCAATAATGCCTGTAGACAGCAGTGATTAATTAAAGCGCTCACGTCATGAGGGCCCCACACAACAGTCTCACAACTTTGTAGATTTAGAGACCGTTCGCACTGAGATATCTGCTCCTTATACTTGGCAGGCTGTCGGGAACAGAAGGGCAGCAGGCTGTTAATTTATTAAAACTTGCTGATTCTTATAAAATTCATGCTGGCCTGAATGCTCTGATGTAAACAGTGCTCTCCCGACTCTGAGGATCCAGTCATGCTGTGCTACCACGAAGAGACTCTACTCTACACCCTATATGGTCAGCATAGTAAAACCACTCAGGGTTAGGTCCCAAAACAAATTATTCACATGGACCTCTGTTTATGGAAGTGTCACACATCTCTAGGATTCACATTTTTGTGAAGGTTCTTGTCCTGTTCTGGAGCCCAGCTGCGCAAAGTTTCACCATGAAAAACACGGGGAAATTAAGCATTACGCCCTGCTTTAACGGTGCACTTTAACAACACGGTGTTATAAATCTCTATGAACAATATTCTACAAACACACGATTAATACTGACATCCATGAAAACGCCACACATCGCTCTGCATCTGGCAGACCTCTGCAGGCCAGCAGATGCTGACTTCCACCAGTTTAGATCAGCTGTTCAGCTTATTAAGTATGCACATGTGTTTTATTTGTTCAGCATTTTTTCTAATAATGAGGGGAATTTATTAGACTGCTAACACCTCAGTACAGGGATAAATCACAAGTGCAAGTGCAGAGCAGAGAGCTCTTACCTTAGTGAGCAGTGCTGAGAGTTTCTAGACGCGCAGTATTTTGGTTGATCTACTAATGCATTACCCAGATGCATTTTTCCCCATGTTATTATGGAAGTCCTGGATGAGTGTCCCTGCAAGGCAGTCTTGGTCTTATCACAAAACAAACAAACAAACAAACAAACAAACAGTATTTTCAAGCTGAGTTACATCCATCCATTGTTTTCTGCTTATCTCATTCAAGATTGTGGTTAGGGTGGAGCCTATCACAGCTGTAACTAGGCAACAGGTTGCCAAAGCATGGAGGACTAACGCATCAAAATGATTTTGACACAACAGAAATTCTTGCATGAATGGATAGATGGATATATTTTGGGCATTAAAACTGCAATGCATGTTTTGGATTTTGTCCATTTTTCTGTCTGCCACTGTAACATCATTGGTTTGTTAGCTATTATTCTGAAGTCTGTGGCTGTCGCAGTCTTGTTTTTTTAAAAGCTGGATGTTATGATATTTGGACAGAAGGATAATGTTGGACAGTTGTCAGCTAATATTGCTGGCTAGCAGGCCTTTTTAGCAAGGTATATTCATTATTCACTGTGATATTATATGGGATGCAAACTTTGTCTAGACTTCTAATAACTGTAATTAAACTAAAGAAAGAAAGCTTTAGAGTGTCTTTATGTACCAGCAAACACTGTGCAAAATACAACATTAGCCATGCTCCCTAATGACGCATAACTTTAAGCTATAACACACTTTAAGTGAACAAGCTACAGAGAAAAACTCCTTTATGAATACAAGGATATTGGAGGGGTAAATTAATTATAGACACAGTTTTTCACTAAAATGTCTATTTATTCTTTATTTAGGCTGGGATATTACCTGCTCTCTGAACCAGCCTCAAGTGGCCATTTGAGAAACTACATTTTTGGGAAATTTAATACAGGGTTAAATTTTTAAGACTCTGAAGCTGTTACTTCATTGTTACTTTAAATAATACCCCATATTCCCTGCAGCAGAATAAGAATAAGACTCCAGAGAGAAGCTTTGCTTATGCTTAACAAACTATTCACTATCACTATTTATCACATAGATGATCAAATATCTCAGAATTAATGGAATATTTTATGTCATTAGTTATCAAAATTGCACCTATAATCATAGCCTTTTAGCCCAAGAGCCCCACGAGACATTAGTTAATTACTTTGCAAGGGCTAGTTAAGCTTTCATGGAAGCCTTCCTGGATTTCACAAAGCCCCATCAAAGGGCAGAGCTATTTTACATCAGTTTCTTTACTGCTGAATATAATATTTAAATGGTAATATTCAAAAGTCAGTCAGACCTGTACAATAAATAAAGAATTGTCTAAAAAATAAATAATTTATTGATCTAGCCTGAATGCTGCTGTTTTAAAATAATCTGTTCTGCAGTCATTGTTCCTTCCCTCTGATGATGAACCCACACGTCAACCTTTCTTGCTGCTGTGAAACAGATGGTTCACCTGGTTCTTAGTGTTTGAGACTCATGTTCTTCTTGCCCCATAACCAGGGGTCCCTCCTTTCCTCCCAGTTTGACTGGTGACCAAATAAATGTCCTTCACATGGCCTACTTCTTCTTCATATCAGTGTCTTTATTCTGCAGTGCTAACAGAGTACCCTTAGTGTATGAAAAACTGACCTTTCGTTATCTATCAGCGTTAATTGAATGGACTTCTTGAGTTCTTCACCAATTATAGGTCTGCTGAACCTGTCAGCATCATCTCCAGCTGTTCTCTTGTATCTCAAAGTTTCCATACAAGATTTCAGCTCTGTCTTTTTATGTTTTTCTTGTTTTCTTTGTTCTTTGGTGCTGCTTGACAGCGAGGATAAAACAGCCATCAGGGGTCTTAATTTAGACATTTAATATGATCTTGGACTTGACTCCTTGAAAACCTTTAGTGCTATTTGTGCAAAACTCAACTGGATCTGATCATTTAGACTGTGGTTATTTATTTAATAATTACCTCGTTTAGTACTGCCAAATAAAAACTACACGTCTTGCTACATTATGTCTCCACATGGTGTTATTAAGCAGTCAAAATGAGATATTACTGTTGACATTGAAGATCTGATCGTTAAATTAAAAAAATATACCACTTTGGAACTCCCTATTGGTAGAAGAGTAATATAAAATGCTAATAGTATTTTATATTTTAATTAGTAATTTGCATGATGGTTTCCAGACACTAACAATGTCATTTGTGCTATGAATCATTTTATTGGTTTAAAAAACATAGATATCTGATAGTCAAATAAACATAACCTAACCGTATACAATCAAAAACTAAAGAAGCTCGGCATTCATCGGTTTATGATTTAACATGTCAGTTTGTGGGCTTTTTTATTATTATTAGGGGTCCCTGGATTGATGTATGCATGATGTGTACTTGAGAATTCAAAGCAGCCCTTCGAGGCAACACACTAAACCATAGGCTCTGTGGTCTCTGTCACTGGAGAGATAGCTGGTCCACTTTGATTTGATTTCACTGCTGAGCGTCTGGACTCCTTCAAGAGATCAACTGGTGCCCTCCAGGAGCTAAATGTATCACTGCGGCTCTTCATCTCTCTCACTGCTGCTGATCCAGAGGCATTAGTGGTCACATACTCACAGAGGGAAAACCGCTTTCATGGAGAGCATCAAACATTCAGTGAATAGTCCCTCAAATCTATGTGAACTTTAGACTTTTGCTCAACCTGAGGTCCCCATTGTGCTGTTTTTTGCTGTCACTATGATTTCAGCTTTGACTTGTATTTTGCTTTTTATTAATCTTCTTTTTTTATTTTCCTTTTTCCTCTGTTTGTTGTCGTGTTTGTGGGGTCCTATATTTAACTTGTATTCACTGTTCCCTTTATTCTTCAGTTGTTAACACATATGCTTTTAGGGAGCACTTTGATCGTTGCACTGTTGAGTGCTTAAAAAGAATGAAACTGGACTTCATTGGGTTTTTTGAAGACGCTCCGTCAGTTCTACAACAACTGGTGGAGATTCCCAGGTAAGACTGTCAGACATCAGCCATGGAGGAGCAGAATGACAGAAAAATTATGGAGCAGGCTCTAAAAAACTAGAAAGAATTTTCTCCAAGCAAGACATTCTGGTGTATTTCAGCAGAATGAGCAGAATCTCAGACAAAATCTGTTTAATTCTAAGGATAAAAAACACTCAAGCAGAAGCTAAACAAGGTCATGTGGCGCAGTGCAGTGAGGTGTGCTCGGACCTCTGCATAGAAGAAACCACTTTCTGAAGGTCTTTCAAAGTTTTTCCTTGGATATTGGTTGTTTGGTCACTCATTTTCAGTCCAGTCCTTGTACTTGACCATTTTCACGTTTTCTTTTTTGCTTGTTAACCCACTTAAATGCTAACCTACAATCAGGTCTGTAGTGGGACAGAAAAAATCAGCCCTGACATTTTTGAAGTGGTTGGGTTATCGCAAGAAGCTTCCTTAAGGCTGTGCTGAAGAATAAAGGTGGTCATGCAAAACACTGACTGTTTTTGCCTTATATGCTGTATTTCGATGTCTATTTACATGTTTTAATAAATCTCTGAATTTATTTTCTATTTTCCTAGCAAAACAGAAAGAAATGAAGGGTGGCTCGAGACTTTTGCACAGTATCGTATATAAATAAATCACTTGGAGACAACTTTTACCTGACACTTCATTGTTAAGCCAGTTATAGAAGGGTTTTGATGTGAATATTATACATATTTAAAATGATTAATCCACTCAGAAGACTTTGAAGAAATAGGCTGGGATGAATAGTGATTGTTTTTCTTCTGTTTTGGATAACAATCATATCCCCAGCTTTATGTGTTATTTGCATGCCTGCAGAGCACTGAGCCAAGAAAAGAAAACAGTGGAAAGATACTATCTGCACAATGTGTTCAGATTCAGAAATAAACAGTATTTAAGAGCAACTGATAAAACTTATTCATGACAATAACAGGATTTAGTGTAAAACCCTTACATTAAGCCAGTTTAACCCAGGTCTGTCTCACAGATTGAACCCCGATAACAGCATCTGATAAGCTGTGGTGCCAAGGAAATGTAGTGTGTTGTGTAAAAATGCAGACCACATGCTTGCGGTGGCCACAAAGCGGATAGGGACCTTCTTTGCTATAAACTGCACGGTTAATGGTGCCAGCATACAGCTCGTGCGGTATCCGGGTTGCACCAAATCTCCGTTCCCAGGGGTAAACGTAATCACGTGAGCAATCATTAAAATTCAGTCTCTGTTGTGATCAAAACTGCAGCGTACACACAAAAAGCTCTCCCTGCACTTATAAAGCATATTTAGCCTATTAGACTCGCCACAACTGACAATTAGGCTGTTGGCTGGCTCTACCACATAGATTTTCCCTGAGCCTTTTTTCGAATTTTAAACGCAATCTTTGCACGGAGCGAGGAAGGAGCTGCCTTATCAAACACTGTTAAAAAAAAATGTTGATTTGAAGGAAAATAGGTCTCTTCACACACTAAATGTTCTTTATTTTCTTTGTGGGCTGCGATTTGAATGTGCTTGTGAAGTACATCTTATCTGAGCCAGATGTTTCCAGGTTGAGGCCGCTTTAGTGCATGTGAGTTAAGGGGTGTTAAATGTAGGAAATTACATCAGCTGTCTTGAGTTTCACAGACAGACTACTGTCACATGTATCCTCATTTTCAGCCTGTAAACAGGAAATGGCAGGAGAGCAACACTTTAAAAGTTGATCCACGAGCTGCCAAAAGCCACACAAAAATGTGTGGTTTTTATATATCCGTGTGTGTGTTTCTAATCAATCTACTGATACTACCTTTTTTAAAAATGAACATCTTAAGAATACCCCTGCAAAAGTGCTTTGAGCATAGGTTAACACACTGCATATTTGACTCTAGTGTTTGTTTTGCCTTGCTTTGAAATAGTACACAGCCTCTTACCAGAGCTCTCCTCTTCAGGAAGCTGTGGTCTACCTGCTGTCCGGCAGCCACCTGCTCTTTCGTGCAGAGCAGCAAAAAACATCTGCAGCTCGGAGAGAGTTGGCTGCCTCCTGTAAGCCCAGTGAGTAGACACCAAATCATAGAGGGGAGAGGAAGAAAAAGTATGGGGGAATAAAGATCAGCTCACAGATGGTGAATTGCAGATGAATGCTAATAATCCTAGAGCATGAACAAATTAAAGAAAAAAAAAATCAGGGATCCAGATGTGTAGAGGAAGTGACTCCCTAGAGTGAAAATCCTGGCAGCAGAGCAGTGTCTCCTCCAGACAGGACAGAAAGGAATAACTCATCCTGGCATAAGGGCTGCAGACTCCTGCTTGTATTGCGTTTGGGCCAAAGGGTCGCTGTGGATGTTTGCGGACTAGCCTCAGATGAACCTAGCCGTGCTCTCCATCCTTCCACTGTCACCTCATTTAATAAGAATGGGAACAAATGAAAGAAAATGATCCGCATCACAACTTCCAATTTTATATTTTTTTCCTTTTCCAAATAGAAAATCAGAATAGTAAAACTGCAAGAAATGGATTAAACAGTGTATTTATACTATCTAACACAATTATTAGCATGTATAACTAAATAGCTGGGCATTAACTGTGCCTTGTTTCCTCGCGGTAAACTATACTAGAGCTTAGAGGGTATCGAGATTTTAGGCTAATCTCAGCAACTTGTCTTGATCTTTATTAGCTTTGGAAAGGTTTACTCTCCTGCAGCGGTAGACAGCATTACCTTAAATACTTCTACATTTGCCAAACACAACAGTTAGTTCTCAAACCCAAAACCTTTTATCTTGTAATAATAAAGAGAAAAGACACTGTTTAAAATTAAGAAAAAGTAGCATAATGTAAGATAAGCATGTGGAAAGGGTTATTTTGGCTCAAAGTAAGAGCTTGATATATATTTTTGGTTATTATTGCAACGGTTTCTACACTGATTCTAGCTGCACAATACAAAACATCCTGTTTATTAGTGTTTTACACAAGGATTAGCTGGTGAGGATGGACTTTTTGTCTTGGGTTAACTTTTAGCCTCTGCCTTTCCTGGGGATATCCACACTTCAGCACACTGGAGATGTAGTCCTGGCTTAGCAGTATCATTTTCATCCATCAAGTATGTTTGGTTCACCTACAAAAAAACAAAAATAAAGCCCAACAACAACAAAGAAGTGGCATCATTCAACACCTCAAAAAGTCCAATAATTCTTAATAAATTGGCAGTCACGATTCAGCAGGAGAAAAAAGGTTCAGGGAGGAGCACGACTCGAGTGCCAACACAAACAAATGTAAGTCCTTTTTATTGATCATTTAAATCTGTTCATTATAAGGCAGAAGTGAAGCCATTGCATGTTCTTGCTCTTGCTCACAGAAACTTCCCCACAGCATTACAGGGATGGCATAAATTGTAGTTTCTGCTGCTGCCCGAGATGTGTTCATTGGCACAGCAGAGGGCCGTGGTAACACTCTGGAGGCAGAAAACATTTGTGTTGGATAAGAACCAGGAGAGTGGATTGCGCAACGTTAATATGAGGTCTGTGCAGTATCTGCCATGGGGAGGGAAAGAGACAAACCATCAGACTAAAGAAGCTCTCCCAAAGGACGCCTGGCCTCTCTAATAAAAGGTGATGAGTGGAATTTTACTCAAACTTTGTCATAGAGGCTCAGTCAGGCTGCAGATGTGAGACCATTTATTTTAGTGTACAAGAAAAAGAGCGACTGCCAGGAGCTCACTTTTAGCTTTTCAGTCAATACAAGCTGTGAGATAACACACAAAACATCATTTTTCAATTTAAGGTCGAACTGCTGAGGTCATTGAAGACACACTGTGCAGCAGTGTCATCGCTACAAAATTCAGATGTCTGCACACCCACTGGCAGAAACTCATTTCTTTGCAGACTGACACACATGCTTACCAGATGAATACAGTGCACCATAAAGCATACATTTGCAGACAATATGAAAGGGCATGCAAGCACGCACATAAAATTCAGACGAATCCCTGCATGTTCTTCATTGCCTGTTTTTTTTTTTTTTTTTAGTTATTTCTCAGTTTCTGTTAATCCATAGTTGAGATATGAATCTTATTTTTCTCATGTGCAAGTTTATCTATCTTCTTTTTATAATCTAAAGACCACAATCATGCTTTCAGTTTAATAAATAAATACATCCATCAATAACATGCCACAGTTTGTTTCTTCAGGCTACCTGGCTGTCTCAACACTCAGGTAAACATGAAATGGAAAGTTAGGAAAATGAAGCCACTAACATTTGCTCATCTGCAGCGCCCTCTGGTGGAAATAAAATGCCATGACCTGGGCAACAAAATGCCTCCTAG
>VOQK01004677.1:67386-86086 GCA_015052645.1 Benitochromis conjunctus
GAGGGTTTTTTTTTTTTATTCCTTCTTTTTTTTTCTTTTTTTTTTGGGCTGGTGTGAAAGATCCCAGTCCCATCTGTTGTTCATATTCTTTTCAGACAGACTGTCAGTTTCTTTTCTTTGAGCGTCATTGTCTCAACATGAAAACGTAAAATTCTCGACTTATTATTTCTTTTTTATGCCTCCCACATATTTATTTTTGCTATTTTAATTACAGTAATTACACAAGAATAGTGATGCATTTCTATTTGCTAAGCATAGAGTTCCTGCCGGCCAGTTGACAAGGTTAGCATAGCACAAAGTAAAAATCGCGAAAAAACTGTAAGAAATTGCACCTGCTATTGCTTTTACAATGAACTTTTCTGAGCATTAAACAAATTAGATTTATGATGCGTATTTGTGAGCTTTAAACCCGCCGATAGATATTATTAAAAGGCTATAGCTAGGCTAGCATTCATGCTTCTAGTCCTTATGCTAAGCTACATGTCAACTTTTGTCATTATCAAATGTGGCCTGCTTTAAAAGCTGCTAGCACATGTCTCATGATCTAGCTGTAAATACAATCACAATTACAAACATAAAGGTTGGCACTGGATTGAATCTGCTGGGAAGACTTCGAGGACGCTCTAGACTTTCAATACAGCGTGAACATATTAGTCTAAACTGGAAATATTAGTACAGCCAAACTGGGAGCCAGTTCGAGTTTCTGTTAGTGCACAGTGGAATCAGAAGGTTTTGTCTTATTACAGTGAAACATACATGGGCTGAGAATATAAAATGGTACATGTAGAGGGGAAGACGGTGTTTTCGTCTTTTCTTCTGGTCTTGCTTTAAAAGTTTAACATTTAGTCCGATAAAATGAACAAATCCGACCAATTAATTATTATTTTTTATAGTGTTATCATTATGCATTTTATGACATAGTGCTGTACAGACTATGTAAGTATTTTGAGTAGAGTGGATGCAATGAAATAATACATTTAAGTCAGGTAAACAAAACTTTTTTTAAAATTAATTTGAAAATAAAAAGGAAAAACCGTGGAGACCAGCGATTACTTATTTAGGCACAATCACAGCTTGTGCACCCATCTGTCTGGCTGCTTATTGGTTGACATAACAGTCTCCTGTCTTCTATCAAATACTGAACACACGTAGTCCAAAGAGCCATAATCGCTGTAGATGGCTGCAGCTTAGCTAAAGTCCTGACATGATGTAAGTTCAATCAGTTGGTCTTTTACCTGCCTTTTTCTATAAAAATAAAGTATATCCCTGAAATTTTTTTTAATAGTGTTAAGCATATGTAGGGGAACACACCAACAGAACATGCTTTAATAAATAATAGTTATTTATTTATTTTTTCATCAAGATTTTTACTGCAGCATTTAGCTGTCTCCAGGTTGTTTGTTCAGCTGTTAATTTTAAACTGCAATGCTGTTTTTAGATCTTAAAAACCATAATCCTTGTTTTGATAAACTCCCATTCTTCATGGTGAAGTTTTGTTCCAAGACTGGATTTGTGCCATATAGGCTAGCAGTTTTTTTTTGTGTTTATACTTCGCGGGGCTAAGACACAAGCCTCATATGTAGTGGATAGATGTTAGCGTCCCATCTAACTCCTTAAAAAAAAAAATAAAACTCATTCCTTTGAGTGACTTCTTGCTTAATACTCACCCGTGAGCTTTTATTCTTATTGTTAAAGCAGGCATTAGCATTTGACATGTTCATACTATAAAGAACGTGATTTTCTATGGAACATACCTCCTGTGGTACTCGTGTAACGTGTTTTCCTTTAGTTTATAATTTGAGTCGTATAACTCCAATATATATTTTCACTCAAGCAGTAAATTACATTGTTTAGTTATCAAAGGCTTTGTGTAATTACATTTGTGCAATTCAGGATGACAGAGCTGATAGTGTCTGCACAAGACGCTGGCATACATAATCACAGGCAAAATCCCATTAGGGAGGATGGAGACCATTATTATGGAAATGACCTTTGGGTGACAAGAATTCAGGGGGATAAAAGAATACTATGTAATCCTGACAAAGAGGCTGTGTGAAGCCACTTGCTCTTTATTTTCTCTTGTGCAAATTTAAGAAATTTATGGTGTTTTATGAATGTGTAATTGTGTTTTGTAGTGCCACGTTTTTATTATTTTTTTGTGTGCAACAAGCAAGTTAGTCTGCTTGAGAAGTGAGATTTGGCAGTGCATTGCTAATTTCATTCTGCCTTTCTGGTGTGTGGAACTGTGGGTAACTGCAGGGCCAAGATAGCAGAAGAAAAACTTTGCGATGTGTTTGTTTCTCTTTTTTTTTTTTAACGTGGCACTTTCATTGAGAACTTGCTCACCTTGGGATTACTGGAGTGTCAAGCTGAATCTCCGTCTGTTTGTTTTGAGCCACGCTTTGATACTCTCACACTAAAGAGGCAGCTTCATAAATTCGCATCGTGTCAAATAAATCAATAGATCCTATTAACTGAGGAAGTTGTGTAGTGCAGTACTTGAGGGACTGTTCCCCCCCCCCCCTCGTTCAGGCATTTCTCCAGCAAAGGCAATGGCAGAGGAATGTAAGGTTGGCTCTTGATCCATACAGACAGCTCCAGCAACAGAAATGGTTTGGCTGACTGGTCTCAGTTGGTCTTTAGTGTTGTCTCCACTGTGCTGCCAGCCTGGGTCTTCAGCTGAACAAGAAGAATGAATTTGCTTGGACATTTCCAGCCTTACAGTGCCAACCTCCCGGTCAATCAGTTTGTAGACCTCATGAGACTTAAAGTTTAGAGTTGCAGTGGGGTTTTTTTGGTATTGTTTTTATTTAATAATTGTCTGCTTTCACAAAAATTTCATATACCAAATTTTCTACACCTGTAGCCAGAGTTTAATTCTTCATTTCACTGACATGAGATGAATAACATGGCAATGTTAATTCTAGATGTACATATAGTTTCAGCCCAAAAATATGTTAGATCACCAAAACAAATGTCCATCAAAATACACCAATATTTTCACTGAAGTGGCTACTGATAGCCACACAGAATCTATCTTCCTGAATACTACTTAAAAAATGACAAGAAAGCTTGCCTGAGCGAGTTCAGGCTGTGTTGAAGAATAGAGGCGGTCAAATATTGACTTCCAAGCTCATTAGAATTGTACAAATGCTGTTTGTGCCTTAAACTGTATACTATATTTCTATGTTTGTTTGCACATTTCAATAAATTACTGCACTTACTGTATTTCCCACTGTCCATCTCAATGTACAGTCCCTTACTTAGACCATATCTATTGTATTATACATTAATAGGCAACATAAACAAATACATCGACCATATATAAAAGGCTGCATTCACATGTAGGATAAAGATAAAACTCCCCAATTACTCATATTGATTTTAGCGTGGCTTTTTTCATCACAGCACAATTGCACACAGCCAGATAAGTGCACTCTCCTACACCTCCAACACCTACTGTCATCAGCTAGGCACATTCTTTTTGGTTTCTCTGGTGTAAAATAAACTCTGTGAAAGACATTATGTAACATACTTTTGCACATAGCCTCTCTCCTGTATTTCCCATTTTTAGAAATGATATAAGCTCAGGTTTCTTTATCTACTGTATGTCTTCCTCCAGGTTTTCTGTCTTATTAGCCTTTGATTTTCACACTTCACGTGACCTTTTGTTCTAATCATTGTCCAAAACAACAGAAATGACTAGAAACCTAGACCGTCATCACACTGCTCCAAGTTCCAGCCTTATAACATAGACGGCTCATGAAATCTAGAGAAAATAATGACAGGATTTAACTAACAATGTGTGACCTTTGCACTCTGTCATTATAATAGAGGCAGGTTTTTGACTGTAGGAATTTCTGTCTGCTCTCACAGGAATATAGGAACATGTGTAAAAGAACATGTAAAATTACTCCTTACCTTGTGTACTAGAACAAGTAATTTACAGTCGAATGTTATACTATTTTCACAAATTCAGATTGTTCACAGTAGAGAATGACAGGAGGATGAAAGAGAATGGAGCATGACATGTGCTGTGGTTGAGAGCCAGACTCAAAGCTATACCAATGTGCGTACATGGCATGCTTTCCAGCCCACCAAATATCAGAGCGTGCTTCAGGAGATCAAATTAACTGCATAGCTTGAGTTAGGCCGATTTCATTTTTACTGTTAGTGAAGGGAGAATCTGAACTTTTATTTTCCAAATGTGTAGTTTCCAGATGATTGGGTACATGCTGCACAATAGCGTGCTCTCCAATAAATTTGATCACTTTACATAGATAACAGTTTATAAACAGCAACCATTAATCAATCAGCAATAAGAATTGTTGAATATGGTGCATATAGTATATGAAGTGTTAATACCAATAATGCCGCATTTATTGTAGTTCTTTTGTGTTCGATTTTCTAGTTGCACAGATGTACGCAGCAAACTTAGCAGTAGTATATAGAGAATTGCATTTGCTAAACATCGTTTTGTTCACAAGATGAGATGCACGATCGAAGCTGTAGGTGCTGGAAGAAGGAAAAAAAAAATGTTAAAGACTTCACAATAAAAGAGAGGTGTTATATTGTTTTCTGTTGTGTAACCGAACACAATGATGAACACAAAAGAGATCGTGATATTGCTTCTAAATCTCATTTACCAAACTGAAAATACAAAGTGAGAGTCTTGGGGAAAATAGCAGACAGGGTTAGTAAAAGCTCACAGCAGATTGATCTGTGCATACAGCTTAACTGTATTAAAGCTCATAATCCCTGTAAATATCTTCAGGCAAGGCAAAGTCAGCCTTTTAACATTGACTAAATGAAGTAAATAGAAGCAAATACATTTTTAAAATGTGCTTTTCAGTTGAGCCCCCTGTTCTTTATATATAGAAGCGAGTTGTGTGAGTTGGCTGCTAATGAGGCTTGCACATTTTCAACCAAGATATTTTGATGGTTTTACCACCCTGCCGTTTGGGGGTAACAGTGAAGCTCGCTTTAAATGTAGAGCGTCTGTTCCCCTTTCGAACCTTTAACACCACAACAGATGGGGAGAATATGGAGCTCGGAAGGTTTTACCTCTGAGGTGGTAACAGTGAAGCCACTCATTAACACTGAATTTACCACTTCGTTAGCAATGCTGCTTCCTGTAGAGAGCGACCAGCCCTGGATGTCAAATCCACTGAGCATATGTTTTAGACTAAATCTGCTCAGGACAGCAAAATATAATCTGTTATAAGATCCAACATGCACATTTTTAGTTGTAGTCATTTTTAATCGCTCAAAACTATTTGGTTTCATACTGTCCAAATAAATATGGAGTAAAAAAGGAATCATTGTGCTTTAAAATCTGCCACTCTTAAATGAATTTGTATGCCCGTCCACGTGTATGTGCCAAAGTGTATGTTTTCTTTGTGTGAGTCGGTGTTTGTATTTCAGACAGATTGTGTGCCTGCCAATTTGTCAGGATTCAAGTAACAACAGTCTCATGCTGGGATCTGTGTTGGCACCATCACAGAGTGATAAGACGCAATATGATCTCATTGGAGGTGTACTTTGTTCCCATGGAAATTGGTCAATTTTAGCAGGCGACTGAGAACTTTAGGTGGAGAAGCAGGAAGGTTGTATCCCAGAGGTATGCTCACATAATTAAGCATCCTCACCAGGGTATTCAAGGCTAACAGCAGGGTTTGTTGTGAATAGAGGTGGCGAAAGAGGGTGTTGGAAAATCATAATGCGGCACAGAATAATACCACTCTCATTTTACAGAGCAGTGGGAATAGCCCAAAAGGAAGAAAAAAGAGACTTTTTTTCAACAACGCCACATTGTCAGTGAGAATGAGAGAAACATTTTATTATAGTTTGCGCAAAAGTTATCTTTTTCTATTTATACTGCTATACTATACTGTGTATATGTGCAGATACGTATAAGATGTTACATACTTTATTTGACTCGCTTGAAGTTCACCTAATAATTTTGTTCTTCTTTATATTTCAGAAAGTATTGCTGCTATGTCTGATCTGAAGCTGAATGCACAAGAGGACAAAGACGTGGAATCGGTGTCTGACAGCCCAGGTCGTACTCAGGAGCCATTACAGACTCACACATTCTCCCTGAAGAACAATGCTGCAGGTCTGTCCTCAGATGAACACGAAAACCCTTTAAATGGAACCCAGCCGAATCCATTTGTATACAGCAGTGTCCCTGCTGTTCCCCATGCAGGCAATTCATTGCCTTCAGGAGCACTTGTTAATGGACCTGGTTCACACCCCAACTCAGAGGTACACTGTGTCCTGAACAAAGGCACTGTTTTATCCAACAGTGTCCTGGATGCCGCGTGGCAAGCGGAGAAGGACACGAGCCCCGAGGTGTTACCACCACCTAGTGAGCTTCAATCAGACGCTTGGAAGAACACAGTGGGACCCGACGTAAAAACACCGGCCACACAGCCAGGTGTCAACACGCCACTGTCTCACTCGGAGGAGAATGAGTCTAAACTGGCCTATTCCACGCTGTCAGGTGACAGTGCAGAGCAAATGCACATTAGCCAACCTTTGACAAAACAGACAATAAAAACAAGATCTCCACAGGACATGGAATGGTCTGGAGTCTCCTTGGATGATTATGATAATGCTGAAGTAATCAGGTGGGATTCAACAAGAAAATGCTTTTTGCACAATGACAGAAGGCTGGAGACCAAAGTGATGCCCCAAAGAGACAAGAAGCACAATACACAAACGAAAAGCATGTTAGGCTGTCTTGAAAAGGTTAACAACAGCTACAGACATTTCTGCAGTGGTAATGATGTTGAAAGTGTTGACACTGGCAACAAAGATGAATTTTTGGGTACACAATCTGACATTAAATATTCAGTTATGCCATTCAAAGACCTTTCTCGGAACATAGCTTTAGACTCAGAGAGCCATATTTATAGCACAGCGCAGGGAGGCTGTAATGAGGAAAATGACCCTGAAGATGAAAACTGTGTTAGTCCAAAAGTGGAACAGTTGAAGGCAGAGCAACTTGAACAAGATTCACTTTTCTTTTCATGCACAATATGCAATGTTAATTTCAAGGAAAAAATACATTTCCATAGACATATGATGTATCATTTAGACAAGCATAATCAGGTGAACAGTGAGAATGATTCACAGCCCTTTATATGCGGAGAGTGTGGGCTTTTGTTCTGTGATAGCAACTCCCTCATGAGGCACATCATTATTCACCAAGATAGGCTGGAAAAACTTATGGAGGAAATTGACGGTCTCAAAAAGACTGAATTGGAAGACAGGGACACGACAGTGCCGTGCTCTCGCTGCACATTTGGTTGTAACTGCCAAAAAGTCTTTGTCCAAGGTACCAAAACACATGATAATCTGAAGCACTACTACTTCTGTGAGGAGTGTAATTACATTACCTTGACACGGCAGGCACTTGTAGCACACTTGCATGTCACACACCTCAACACACGCCAGCCTCAGAACAGGAAAATGAGTCATGCTAATGATGCAGAGGGAGCACAACGCGTTCCGTTTCAGTGTAAAATGAGTTTTTTCACAAGGCGAGACAAAGTAGTGTTGGCAAAACATTCTGAAATGCCATATGTTGGCAAATATAAAACAATTGCTGACCAACCCCGAATGACCAGATGTAAACCAAGTCTATTTAAATCTTCTTTAAAGGAAAAGCTCGACTTACCCCACTGTTCCACTGAAAAGGGGGATATTCACATTCAAAAAACCACTGACAACACTGTAAATTCTCTTCAGTTTAAACCCAATTCCAGCTGCACTAAAAGCATGCTGTCACCATATTTGTGGAGGATCGACAAGCATGGAAAGCTACTCTTACAACCAGCAGAAAAATTGGATGTGGAAACTGATCTCACCTGTGTACAAGAAGATGCAGAAAACAATGACCGCAGGGCTTTTGGCAGCTTAAAGCTGGCAAACCATGCTACAGCCGCTGCTTTTACAGCCAGGAAGCTTAAATTGGACCAGATGTTTTGTCAGGGAAGCAAAAATGACCCCGTAAACGGGGGTTTACAAGTACAAGTAAGCCAAAATTCTCCATCAATGGGAAAAATGACTACACCTTTGCATAACACTACTGAAAAAATGAATGGTAATATATTGCCTGGGCTTAGCCAGAGGCTTAAGAAACAGCATGCAGTTAGGGAGTTAAAGAAAGGCTGTGAGGGTGATGATAACTTCAGTGATGACACCAGCGAAGCTACAGGCAGCTTCTTGGAAAGCAGCGAGAATGAAAGGAACTCATGTGCTCGGAGGTATTTGAAAAAGAGGCAGAGCTTTACAGCCAAACACCAAAGCCCCCATGCACTCAAGGTTGAAGATGATGGAGATGAAGACTGCAGTGACATAGAACAGCTCATAATCAAAGAGGAGCACATTGAAACGACAGTGAGTGAAGATTCCACAGAATTGCCTAATACATCTCCAAGTGATAGTTTTGATATGTCCCCCACACCATCAGTGAAACATAAGCCCTGTCCTTACTGTCCTGCCACGTTTGAGTCCGGAGTGGGTCTGTCGAATCATGTGCGAGGACATCTTCACAGAGCTGGGGTGAGCTATAATGCCCGGCACATGGTTTCACCAGAGCAAGTGGCGTTGTGGGACTATCAGCCAAGAATCCGCAGAAAGATTTCTACTGGCATGAGAAAAAAAGGTACCATTATTTTAACAACTGAAACTGGTAGGTAAATACAAACCGAGTCTGAATGGACTGTGCGCCGAAACTAATATCCCAAATACAGATTGTCTTATTATAGCCTAGCAGTCAAGCTATATATTAGGTGATGCACATACTGTAGAATTTTAGTGTAAGTGTGCCACCTATCAGTCTTTCAACAGCCACACAGCAGATGTCGTCTGTATGTCCTTAAAAGCTATCAACAGATGAATAAGGGGTCTGCATTTTGTAACTTAGAAAATCATTTAGCATTTTTAATAGGAGAAAAAAATGGAGCCAGGGATGTGTTGGAGCAAGCGTCTATAATCTTAGTCAGTGGGATTGCATATTGTACACTTCTCTAAAAAAGCTGGTTAATTACTCCATGATAGAAGCCAAAGTTCTTCAAAGGTCCACAACCATTTCACAGTGGCATTATTTTTTTTTTTATTAATTCTTTATTTATCCAGGTAAAGATTATAGGATATGGTACAGGGTTTACGATTTGCTATTTCTGTGCTGGGCAATAGGGTCTATTATATGACTTACATATAAAAACAGCTATAGAAAATGTATGCTTTAGTCATAAAGTTTTAAATTCCAAAATATACACTAAAAATAGTTTTTTCTTTGCTTTTAATTGTGACACACTTTTCTTATATTACAGCTGTTAAGCCAGAAACTCAAGGACAACACACATGTCCTGTGTGTTTGGAATGTTTTGATAGCAAAACTGGCATCTCCAACCATGTGAGGGGACACCTGAAACGAATAGGTACAAGTATTACCAGCAGCAGTAAGTCTCCACTGTGCATACTAAACGAATTGCTACAGAACAAAACGGAACATTGGAACAGCCTTCTGACTAAGAGTCAGTTCTCCTCACGACCTATAGCATCTCAGAAGTTCATCTGCAGCAATGGCCTGTTCCTGATGCACACAAGCGTCCCAGTGAAACTCCAACATGGCCAAAGGAGTCTGCATCCCATAGTGAAAAGCCTTGTATATAAACACAGGCTAGATAACCTCTCAGAAAGGAAGAAGCTACAGGTGAAAGCAGAAAGAGGCACTAAAGCCTCATCAAGCACTTTAGTTGAACTCCTCAAAGCCAAACAGGAAAGTGTGGAGCTTGCAGTGAGCCAGGAAGCCTATGCAACCAGGATGATCTGTGAGATGACCAAAGATTATATGGCTGAAACAGAGATGACCAGTCGGGAACCAAACTGGACTCATGGTATGGAATCTTTAAGTTTAGATTTGGACAGCCAATAATGTGTGAATAGTCTCTCATGGTAATATGTTTGCGTGGGTTCTCCTCGGGTACTCCGGCTTCCTCCCACAGTCCAAAGACATGCAGTTTGTGGGGATAGGTGAATTGGAAAACACTAAATTGCCCATAGGTGTGAATGCGGGTGACTGTGAGTGCGAATGGTTGTCTGTCTATGTGTGTTAGCCCTGTGACAGACTGGCGACCTGTCCAGGGTGTACCCCGCCTCTCGCCCTAGGACAGCTGGGATAGGCTCCAGCGCCCCCCGCGACCCTGAAAAGGATAAGCGGAAGCTAATGGATGGATGGATGGATTAATAGATCATGTGTAGGACTAGCTACTGTATGCAGGCTATTATATCATTAAGAGTAATTTTTTGTTGTTTTTAATTGCTTTTTCTTGGAAAAACACATTGGGGTTGGACAGGACTGCTTGCTTTCTTTCTGTTTCTCAATTAATTATCAGCAGACCAATATCATGTTGACCCAGGCAAATGGTAGGTTTGCATAAAACATAACCACCTCCATATCAACAACAACTTTATATCTTTTAAAATCAATGTGTGGGCCATTTTTGAGCTGCTTTGTTCACTTGCATTGAAGTCTACTAATTCTCAGTCTTCAGATTTTAATTAATATTTTATTACAAATTTACCTTGTCTCATCCCAGTCAACATGTTTATTGTCGACAGAATACAGTTAAACAATGTGAGAATTGTTCACAGTCATTTGATTTGTGGGAGAAACACATTCCCTGCATAGAATGCCACCAAAGTGCTTTTGAAATTCATATTAAAAAAACATGAAATCCTCTTGATGTTGAGTCACAAGCCCATCATCCACAAATCCACAGTTTTGTTTAATGTCTGTCCAAATCAAACTTTCAGTGAGGTACTAAGAAGGAGGTTGATAAAGATTTCAAAGCTGCAGTGCAAAAGATGTTTTTTCTCCCATGTCCTCTGTCCTAAAGACTGATTTGATGGCAATTTGTAGAATAACATTTGGGTATTAACATAAATACACCACTGAGTTCATTTCTTCTCACCTCAAGGTCAAGATGACTCTCAAATCATGAGTCATGAATTATAAACCTTTTGTCTGATATTTGTGTTACTTACATTTTGGGGACAGTTTTCTTTGACATAAAAATACTTTGAAATATCATTTGGGATATCTACTGAACTATGCCAGATATCATTAATCGTTAACATGCAGTATAGTGTACAGCAGCATTGTCGCCAGTTTTCCTGTTAAATGAAAAAATCTGTGATTTTTTGTGTGTGTGTCTCTGTGTGTGTAGTTTAGGAATCCTTCGTGTCTCCCTAGAGGTGGTGAATTGTATGTGAAAAAAGTCCCCCTGAAGACACAAGATTGTGTTAAACTTTACCAGTAACACTTTCCAAACAGGAGAGTGCAAATAAGATGCTTAGAATGCAGCCAGGTGGAAGAAGACTTTAGCGCACGCTGGGACTAACAGTTTGTCTGATAATAAAATTACTGCATGAACTCAAATATTTAGATATCCAACTTCTGATGTTTGGAAACTTTGATTTATCACATATGGTATCATTTGCCAGCTAAACTGTATTAAAATGAATATGTAACCTAAATATTAGGAAAATGTAAAATACACTCACATCATTTACGATTTTATTTTTCAGGGGATTGTGATTCAAAAAAGATTTATATTCAGTGTGACAGCACCTTCCCTACTGTTTCCCAGCTTCCTGGTCATATTCAAGCAAATGCAAACAGGAAGAGGGTTGCAATTTTTGAAGAAGCAGGTAATTTCTGTTGAAGTAAAACAAAAAACAGATGATATTTGCTGTATTTAGAGAAAAAAACAATACAAAATATGCATTTAGAAAATAGATTTTTGTCATCGAATTACTTAAGTTGTTGTTTCTGTCAGCGATACACTGATGTATTTCTTGAGATAAAGAAGTCTGGTGTTTTATTTTCTAGGCTATGATTTAAGGAAGAAGAAACCAAGACTGAGGCCGGGACTCAAAAAGAATAATTTACCTCCATTGAATACTGAGATGTGCACACTGACCTGCAGGTAAAAGGAATGAAAGTCTAGACAGCATTTCAACAAAACAAGGGTTAAACTGCCAGGTGTATAAAGGACAAGTTGGAATATTGACATTTGCATGTTTGGTGGTTGCAAGCAATTCGTCTGCGCCCAATTTTTGGACTATATATTAAAATTGCACACCACGATGTCACGCAATGGTTTGTAAAGTCTTGGACACCTCAACTTTTTTTTATAGTAATTACCATATTGCTCTTCTGGGCCAGAAGGAGGCACTCAGAGAAGTTGTTTGGCTACGAGAAGCTAGTTGAGTTAGATCAAAGTCTGATTAGATTCTAACTATAAACAAATCACTGAGGAGATTTTTTTGGAACCGAACTACCACCTGCTGCAAAGGGTACAAGTCTAGGAACTATTAACAAATACTCCAGCTACTTAAATTACAGCTTGAATATTTGTGGATAAAGGACTGAATGTATTTGTTGAGATATCCATGGAGCTTGGGGGACAGCAAATACAACAACGTCCGTTTTACTATCATTTAGCTGAAGGAAATGTATTGCTATCCAGGAACTTGAGAGCATCCAAACAGTCAAAGAGGTTCTTAAAAGATAGTGACTGTCAAGTGTGACAGGTAAATAAGACTGTCATCAGCATAACAGTGATACTGAACCTATGCTCCAAAAGTCAAGTTACAAACACAGCCATGGTTTAGTAACTTCTATTAGTTAAAGTGTCAAAGTGCCCATGTCTAATAATGCCATTTTGAAACCTCAATCAATTTTATACAGTTATGGAAAAGACTGGAAAAAAATTAGCATCTTTAATTACAAGGTATAGAATAAATAAAACTACATCTTGGTTAGAAGAAGTTAGAAGAAATGCAATAAGTCTGGAAACACTGACAGTCTCTTTTGCTGTATCTCTACAGATTCTGTGACCTAGTTTTTCATGGTCCCTTTTCCATTCAGGAGGACTGGATCAGGCATTTACAGAGGCACCTTCTACACACCAGCGTACCGCACTCAGGGAGAGGGATGGTAGAGGTTTTAGCTCTTCATCAGAAAATACAACTAAGCATGTCTCACGAGGACCCAGAAACTGGGTAGTTTTACTTTCAGATCCCTCCAGATCTATGTATCTCTCTCTCTCTCGCTCTCTCTCTCTCTCTCGCTCTCTTTCTCTTTTATGTATATAAATTTTCTGTATATTAGCAAAAACTTTATTATAGCATATTTTAATGCAACACTTTGCCTCGGCTAATATGGCTAATAGGATATGCGCAACAATATGTATGATCCAAAAATGTGTGAGCGATCTAGTAGTGCAGGTTTACCAAAAATCTTTTTTCCTATTTTTGTCATTATATAAGTGCCTTGTTGATTCAACAAAACAACTGCTCAAAAATCTGATTTTTATAATAAGGTTTTCATCTTACCACAAAAATTTAGCAGGAGCATTAGTTAGAGGGAGAACTGTATTGTAAAAATAGACAAGAATTTGAATGTGTTTCATGTTTCATTTTCTTTCAGAGATACTGTTCGGTGAAATTGTTGCTCTAGTTGTACAGAGCGTCATTAGTTTGTGGATGCTTTGTACAATTTCACCTCTGTGTACCTGCATCAGAGACAGAATTCTTCTTAATCAAAATGACATTCAAGACGTTGGGACAGCTTGTTCTGTCGTCATTTGTTCTTTGGTTTAACCTTCAACATTCACCTTAATTTCTGAAATCTGATTCTCATTATTAGGCACAACAACAGCTTTTTATGAAAAAGCCTCTTTAGTTGTAACAAAAGTTATATTATTTTCTATGATTAGCTCTGTGGTTCCAAAGGTGCTGTCTTTGTTCCTTACATCAGTGGAAATGTGTTGTAATTAGAGACATCGCGCTTAAAATTCATACTTAACAGTTTAAAGACAACAGGTACTGGAAATGCTATGAACATTGCCTATTATCCAAATTCACTTGCACTTTGTCACTTATTTTGCATGACAGGACTTCTGGCTATGCGCTAAGATAAGTTTAAATATTCCAGCATATAAATAAGTATTTTTGCCAGGTCCTTTCAGTAAAAGGTATTAGTTTACCTTTTTCTTCTGACATTTTCATAATTGTATTCTCTACATTATATATTTTATGAACAGCTAAGGCTTTGACGTGTGTGATCTAGTCTGGCTTAACCTATTGCCAAAACACTTACCTCAATTGTAACACATTTATACTATAGTAAAAGCCAACAAATAGTATATGTAGAACACACAGGAATTTAGATTTAGCTAAATCAAACAAATGTTTGCTCTGGTTTTACAACCAAATGTCATAAAAGGATAACTATTTTATGCCTTTACTTGCCTATTTTGAATATCAAAAATTGCTGATACACTATCTCTAAATATGTTGTACAGTTTAGATTTTTATTAATACATGTTGTTAAATTAATTTAAGGATTGGATTATATCTTCTGTAATTAAATATTCATACAATTCTGATGAAACTTGCATGCAGATGTTTGTATAGAAATCAGCTCCGTTGATATTCGACATGTATAATATGAAAGTAGTGTTGTAAATTTAAGGAATTAAACACATGTTTATTTGTTGATGCTGTGCCAAATTACATTAGTGACGTTTATCAAGATCTTTTTAATCTGATTAAAAGATTGCATATGATATGACACCATGCTCAGAGGAGCATCTGACTCCTCTCAGTTGCACTGGCATTATTTCCAGCAGCAGTTATGATGGACTGAGCAAAAGGTTTAACAAACATGTGGATAATTGAGCAAGGTGAGATTAGGGTAAAACAAGAGACTTCATTTACAATATAATGGTGTTTATCACACAATATGCTGTTCAAAAGGATATGTTAATTAATAAATCTAAGCTGAATCTTAGATCAGCAGGCAGGTGCACATTTGCACACTGAAATAAACATTGCTGGCTGGAAGAAGTCCTAAGGCAATTTTAGTGTGGGTGATTGAAATCCATACTCGACTTCCAATGTAAAAATATATTCCAAAGTTTTTCTGAAAATAACATGATGTCTGTTTTGTGTTTCTTTTCCTCTGCTGTGCCTCAGCAGGGAAACATAATCCAGGGCAAAGAGAGAGAAAGGAAATTTCTTGCTGTAAAACTGTAAGCTTGAAGGATAACCACTTGCGTTGTTGAAAACAGGCTCCTGAAAGAAGGTTCATAACATAGCAGGCCTTGGTGACAGCATTCTGTCACTCAGGCATTGGTCACTGTTCCTTTAATATTTTTCACCTCTTTGTTCAGCTGCAATTTTTTGCTATACATGGAGAAGTCTTTTTTTTGTACTTGTGCCAATGAGTATTGTCAGAAAGTGCAAACACACCTTTGAACGCTTACTTCTCTCTGCCATTGTCAATAAAAGCAATGTCTTCCTATGCGTCACCTCTTGCAGCAGCTGCTCCACCCTCCGCCCCCTTTGAAAGATCTCTCTCCTGGACTGGGAATAGTAAAAGATGCATGTTAAATGAATATCGCCGTCTTATTGTAAATCAGAAGCAGAGTTGATTAGACACAAGAGACATGTGCGGCATAAAAAAGTGAGATGAAGCCAACATGTTCAAATTCATATTTGAAACGGGCTTTCTCTTTCAGATACATTTTAAACAGACTTTTGCACAGAACAAAGGCTGAAGATGTCTTTCCCTTGGCAAATACCAGTGAAAATAACTTGACAAATGAAAATTCACGAATGGTTAAAATGATTGGCTGGTTTGTTTGTAAGCAAAAAGCAGAACCAATGCTTGTAAGACCCAAACATTGGTGCCATTAGCCTATTAAATGGCAGTTTTTAGATATTATCACTCCAGTAGATTTGGCTAGTAGATGGCCTTCTCTGTCTCCTAGTTCACTAGCAGGCTGTTATAACCTAGTTAAATTATGATGTTGGCACGGATAACACATAAATGCAAGGTAGAAGTGACAAAATTGGTATTCAGTGGTAGTGGGGTCAGTGGTGGCATGAGACATTTGTTGCACTTTCACCACGGAGACTGGGGTTTGTGTCCCAGCTGCAACTGACTTTGCATGAATATAACAACAGTGAAGCCAGATGTGAATTTAAACACATAAATGACTTTCTGTTGCTGCTTCCAACCTGCGGTGCCTTTGAAATCTGTGAGAGGAAATATTTTACAGTATATAGTAAATGATGTCTTTTACATTCAGACAGCAGAAAATTCATTGTTGCATTTGTGCAGAATGGCCATCGCCTTACAGATCTTCAGCTGCAACGAGATTCACGTTCCGACAAAAGAAAATCTGAGTACTGGTGTCACTTTTTCTGGAAGATGTAGAGGAAAAATAATAAAGATATGATCTAAATAAAAGCAAAATATGAATTTCTAGTGGATTTAATGGAGTAGAGTTTAAGGTTGATTGGTGTTTATTATGTATTAATCTGTTTAATCTGCCCTGTAAATGGTGGCGTAAACAACCTCAAACATCACAGCAATTTTTTCTGACAAAAATGTCATAATTCTAATTTCAAAGAAAAGTCTCTTTGATTACAGAGCACAGATGCAACTTTTAGCAGCAGCAGCTGGAGTTGCCGCTTTCAGTTGTCTAAAGGTGTCTTATGTGATAATGAATCAGTCCCTTCCCCACAACACACAGCCTGATTTTATTTGTTATGTTTAACAAAATTTGTTGCAATTCAGTTGGGTGAAAGATGCACATTTCAGTGTCATTTTGCACCATTATTCCCAACAGAAAGTAATTTTAGGGCTATGTGCTATTTTAAACTCCAGTGTTTTTTAGCAGAACTGGCTGGGTATTTGATGTTTCTAATGCTTGATAGCCACTTCTGGGTTTTCTACTTACCAGTGGCAAAGGGGGCTAACCCTGCAGTTTATCTTGGGCAGTATTTAAAGCAGCGATCAAAGCTGTACAAACCAATTGTCATCATGCTTCTCCGGAGGGAATTTTGAAGTACATTAATACTCCTTCTTTGGGAAATAATTGTGCCACTCTGTGACTTCATTAGGTCTCCTGGCTGTTTCAAAAGATGTTCTCTCTGGAGGTTGAAAGCCACATCGCTGGCAGACAGCATCCCAAGGGGCTGAATGAATAAAAAAAAGGAGAGATTATAATGAGATTGAGTTAGCCATGACCAGAATTGGGCTTTTCATTATCCCACTGGCTGGAGAGAGAGAGAGAGAGAGAAGGGGACAAGGCTGACAAAAAGAAATGTGTTGTTGCAGGACCTGCTCACCATCTGCCAACTGGGTCCAATGGTAGGCAGCCAATGCATGCTTATCATTTCCATGGGTATCAAAGGGGCCTCCTCTCTGGAGATTTCACCATTAAAACTGCAAGCACTAACCCTGTACAGAGAGCGAAACATGCACTTAATTCAGAGGTAACAGTTTCTGTCAATTTAGCAAATCAAAATCAGGGGCAACATGAAAAAAAAAAAAACTTCAATTACTTCAATTTTTATGATGTGTACTGCAGTATCCCAAAAGAGTATGCATCAACCAGAATAACTTTTTTGTGAGCTATGCTATATATATGTATAAATATGTATATGTATATATATAATTCATTTATTTTTTCAGTGTCTGTAGCAGCAGTGAATCAAAGGTCAGCAGCATTGATCATGACCTGTTCTTTTGGCCAGTTATTTAGAAGTGCCACATATTGTCTGTGTAAAAAAAGAGGAGAAGAAAAATCAATAGGTTTCCATTATCTGGTTGGGCAGTGTCACTGGCCTGTCAATGATCCTGTTACAGCGGCGGTACAAGGGTGACACGGGCCCACACTCAATCGCTGCTGACAAGAGGAAAACATGCTGACAGGCACCGGGAACAAGTTGGAACACAGATTTGCACTTCAAGCAGCCGTCCGAGGAGGTATCGTGCGAGGCCACCACGTGGCAAAGGGGGTGAGCTGGGTTTGGGTGGATGTGTAGGGGTTGATAGGTGGGGGTGGTGGTGCTGGGGAGGAAGGCGGGTGATTCCCAGCCAGCCTCCTTCTACTGTCTGACTGTCTAGCTCTCAACCACAAATGCTTTTATCCTCCTATAAATTATTCACCCCTGGATACACCAAAGGAAACTCACTTGCACTGATTGTGGCTGAGGGGAGATTCATAAAACCTATGCCCCAGTCTGCATCCACTGCAGCTGCCTGGACACTCCTGCAAACTTCTCCAAATCTCACCTACTCTATGCAATATAAATATAGGTTATGTCAGGCATGAGCATTGGAATACGTATCTTTTTTCCCCTTTGTGAATCGTCTCGAAAGGAAATTTGCCAAATCTTAGTATTTACAGGTATTAATCTTTTTCCATAGTTATTGACTTTCTGACACATTAGCTCTTCACCTACAAAGAAAACAAGAGTCGGCTTTCATCAGTCAGTCCAGATGGCCAGTCAGAAATTAAGGAAGACATCAACTGTCTCTTGAAAGAACACGAATCAATATATTTTGACAAGGATCAAATGTGCTTCAGATGAACCTTTTTGCCCTCCCAAAGCAGTCTTTCTCCTCTTGTCAAACCTCTTTATTTTTGTTTGTCTACATATAATAATCAGATTTCCAATGACTCTTGATTTTTAGCGACTACTTTACCAGCATAACCAAACTGAATGTAATTCACTGGATCGTCATCTGTGGTCTAAAGTCGACTTATAGCTAACAAAACCGGATATACTTTCATTCTGTGTGCCCCTGTCTTAGCCAGCG
>VOQK01004679.1:36999-49388 GCA_015052645.1 Benitochromis conjunctus
CGTGTTTCACACAAACAGCAGCCTGGTACATTTGTTTGGTATTAAAAAAAAAAAGACAAGTGTGACAAGTTTCTGCACCTGCACTGCTGGAAACTGAAAGCTCGCCAACCACAGAGGTTTAAAATAATTCTGCTGAGCTGCAAACACAGGGTTGAAAAATGCCTACATAAGCTTATATCTATTCTACACCTTGAAACAGAGCGATTTACGGTATATCCTGTGTGTTTTTACTGTGCTGCACTTGGTATGCAAGGGTAAGGCATCACGCAAAACATGTCAGTTTGTTCTGTAGGGAAAATAAGCACACAGTGACTGATAAAAATAGAAATTTTGACAGTGTTTTGCAGTTTGTGCCAAAGTGTATGGGACCAAAGTTTTAAACAGTCCTGCTAATCTCTCCAGGCTTCTATACCTTAATCAATCTTTCACAAAAGAAATGCAGCACATGTCCTTGGGTGCTCTGACCACACAGGTCAATACCATAAGCTCACCACAACGGCAGCTGCTTGTTTCCCTCGATTCTTATAAGTTGGAGTAAGACGTCACCTCTAAATTTTAAACATGTAAGCCAACAGTTTCTACACTGCAAATAAGGAAAAATGTCAGTGTTCTTCTCTTCTCCCTATCAACAAGGGTAACACTTATCTCTGAGTGACAAGCAGAGAGAGAAAGCAACCAGTGAGACAAAGGTATGAAAAGACCAAACTGATTGCTTGGGTTAATATTTGAAGGTTCAGCACACAATCTAAGCTAGACTACCTGAAGCTGAGGTCTTGGGCGACCTGAATGTACATCAGCAATAAATGAAAACCATGGAATGTCACACGCTGGGTATAATAATCTAGGGAGCGTCACTGCTTCAAAGATTCAGAAAGAATTAAATGAGCAATAAAAACAAGAACACTAAAACCCAAACAAACCTGGAATCAGACCACAACAGCACAAACATTAACACCAACATATTGCTTCACCGTGATAATGAGAGGTTTTTAAACTATAAACTACTGGAGGGGTAAATACACACTCCTTCAAGGGTGGTTGGAAAAAACACGTTTGGCAACATAAGCACTTTTGCCAAGACATATCTCCAGACAGTGGCGACCAAGGGAGGAAAAATTACAAAGATGTGTTGCAACCAGGTGCTAAAGATGAAGCCCACAACCTGAAAGCTTCCACCCTCCTGTCTGTGCTGCTGCCTAAAACAGAGGTGCGGTCCCAGGTAAACACTCTGCTTTCCAGATGTCTGCAGCATACATCAGGCCAGGGCAAGACTAGACTTGACACTCCTCCTCCTTATCTCCAGACGCCTGAGGCTCTGCCCCATCATAGCTCTTGAGCTTCTACAAGCTGTCAGCAGAGTTTCACTGTCAGGGCTAAACCAATGACACATCTCAACCAGGTGGAAGACCATTTTTAAAAAACAAAAAGATCATGTGGGAAATCTGACACTCCTTACTCTAGCTTACAGCTTAATACCCAGTCAGGCTTGTCATATCGCATCACGCTCTGGGCAAAAACCTGCCAGAAGAAAGTTTTGTGGGTTTAATACGCTTCTGGTTTTCCCACAAAACGAGCAGCTGCTGTGGTTTTCATACCCGTGTGCATCCCTTCAAGTTTCCCAATGCACCTGAAAAGACCAGTGAGACTCACCTGTTGCAGAACTTTGTCCAGTGGCTCAGCTTTGACGATGTCGTCCACAGTCAGCCCAGTCTCCTCTTTACACTGGTCTGTCAGCTCCAAAGTGTCCGGCTTGACGAAATATTTATGAAGCTTCCCGACCTGTGAAAGGATTTAGCGTTTCACGGCGAATACAGGAATACAGCTTGATGACAAAAAATATGCTAACTTATAGCAAATTAAAGGTCCCCCGCATACAGGAAATGAATTGTTTAAAAAACAAACAAAACAGAATTGACAATGCATTCGCAAAAAAAAAGAAAAAGCACTCAATTGTCAAAGAAGCGTCGTTTACATCCAGAAGCTGACATATTAAACCAAAAAGGTGTGTTTGTTCCCCTTTTTCGTCTGCGTTTTTTTTTTCCTTTTTCCAAATTTGGTCGCACACCTGTTAAAAAGGTGCGCTAACGACGGCAGTTGTAGCGTTAGCTAGCATAACAACACAAGCTGGCTCCACACGGTTTCACACCATGTTGATTTAAATGTCAGACTCTACAGGTAGACACTATGCCACAAACACTCTGAGTACACAAGAAACCGTACAACGAACGAAGGGGGTCAGAAAGGTCCGTACCTTTTTCTCATGTAGATCCACAATTTGCCACACCAAGAGAATTATTTCCCTCTCATCCGAACCCAGTTTACCCCCATTTTCACCAGCTGTTGCCCCAAAGAACACCACCAGAGTATCACTGTGCGAAGCCATCAGGGACCACAAGGGTAAAAACTACAATTAAAGCAAAGATTAAAATAAAATAAAAAAAATAACACGAGGGTTCACCTTTTCCAAGTGATAAGAAGAGCGAACAAAAGAGCTGGAAGCTCAATTGAGATAAACGGAGAGAGAGAGAAAAAAGGGGGAGATTATTTTCAGAGGAGCCACGGAAGAGTTTGCGGTCAGAGACTCTACCTGTCGCAGTACTTGAGTGTGTTCTATCCAGAGATACTGGTTTAACTGGTAAAGGGTGGAAATGTTTCCTTCACACGAACTCCATAACAAGCCCCGGAGTTTTTTTTTTTTTCTTCCTCGCCTTACAATTTTTTTCAACCGAGTTACCTGTATGGCTAGGCCTCTGCTCGAGCAGAGCCCCGGGGGCGTCGTCTATTGGCTGGTTTGGAAAGGTGAGGGCGGGACGCTGAGGTGAGTGTTGTGATCTCATTGGCTTGTTGGTGCTGTTGAATCCGGATGTATGAGGAAGACAAAACAGGGCGACAATATACCTCCATGAGGTTTATACGTATGCTGTGCAGTCCACGGGCAACCTGCAGATTACTCACGGCGATAATGGAAAAGCAGTGAACGGAATCAAACACACACATAAAGGTACATTAAAGAGAGTCTGATCTGCGGGACAGACTCTGTGCATTTCCATTAAAATTAGTATTGCGCTACCTGAATTGGAAAAAAACGTCACGTCTTGCCAATGTGGAACTTTGATACAAGGAAAGTGTTTCTGCACACAAACTCACACTTATGATTTCACTGGGCTTTTTTTTCTTTACCTCCTTGTCTTCAGATACTGTTCTTTCACTTGCAGAATGAAAACCTGTAAACATGCAGTTCACTAAAAAAGAATTATGTACACAACGACATGCATTTACTTCCAGCAAAATAAAAATGTATTGCTTCTGTAGGCTTCTTAATTGTAAATGTTAAATGTAGTTTTAGGTAAAAGGTTGTAGTAAATCCAGGGATGAATAAAGGGCAAATGGAAAAATAAAGACCAAAACAACAGGACACATCTTGGGACTTCTACCACAAGAAAGAACAGTGGAATTAGCACTGTACTTTACATTTCCAGCTTGTGATCCTTGTTCTTCCCTCTGAAATGCCGCTGTATTGTTATACACTGCATGTACCTGTCAATAGAAAGTATTTGTCACCAGAAAATATGGTACTTCAAAAGAGCAGTGAAGTTTTCACCAGTCCTTGGCCCAGTTCCCAGAAATCCAAGGTTTTGTTGCTACTGACACTCCCTTTTCTGCCAGCTATGGGCCAACAGACTGCAGTGAATGCAAGGCTTTTTGCCTTTTCATGTCCATTCACTCAAAATAAATCTCCCTTATCTCAAGAGTAATTCCTTGTGTCTCCTTCCTTATGTCAAATCACTGTTTCCAGCCAAACCAGTCCGATTACTTAAGGGACACTCTGGAAAACGCTGAAATCTGAGACATATAATGATATCTCAACACAACAGCAAAGAACATTTATCTTCATTACATCACATTGAGGGCACGCTTATGCATGTAGACTGACTCGGACAGTAAAGTGACAAGCTAACTCCTATCAGCAGGTGTAACTGGGGAAAAAGTTGAGAAAGACAGCATCTCACACCCACACTCCAAATATCCTCCTAAATAATGTGCTTTTGCGTAACTTTCATCATAGGCTGTGAAGTGGATGACCTACCAGAGAGCCAGTGCTAAACACTTTAACATTTCTGTGTACATTTTTTGGAAGAGATTGGCGGCTCTGATGTACCAGGTGGCAAGTCTTGTCCTGTAAGGTACGTATGACTTAAAAGAATAGCAAAGAATACACGCTCGTTCATGCGGCTTTATTAGTATAAGCCAGGTTTTCTTGGAAAGGCTTTCATGCTACACAATATTATTATGCGGCAGAGACTGAAACCTAACTAAAACCTGGTAAGCTTGTAGTAATATGCCATAAGAAAGGCAATGGGAACAGCAGGCACATACCACCACGCTGCTGATGATATACAAGTTGCTTCCTCATTTTGTGAGAAAATGTCAAGCAAGTCAATTATGCTTGCCAGTGTGAGCTCAGTTTTGTCACACCCTTTGAGTGCTGTAATTTTCCGCTGCCATGTTTAAAATAATTCTGACTTACTCATGCCCAAAGGATTAAGTGAAACGTGAAGGCTCTCACATCAGATCTTGTTCATCTCAAATTTAAACAGACAGGGAATTTATTAGACTGGAATGTCAGTTCTTCCAGCTGTGTGGCTTAAAACAATGAAATCACATCTATGATTGAAGGATTTTTGTGGTGCATTTGTACAATGACTAGGATTGAAATTAAGACTGATGGGGGCTAAATCATGAATAAACTCTGTAAATGTGTATTTGTAAAGTGGAGAAAGAGTGGAAAAGCTTGGTTCCTGTTCCCACAACAGATTCATATCATTTGCACTGTAACTGAGCACTCAGCGTGCTTTTATACAACTCGCCTCATTCACCCATTCATGCAAGCACCTAATTTCTTTGCTTTTGCCTATGTAAGTGCTCCATATCTAACATTCACATACTCATGGATGCATCGGAGAGCGTCAGTCTGGAGAGCAACTTGGAGTTAGTATCTTGCCCAATGATATTTGGCATGCAAATGGGAGCAGACGGGGCTCAAACCACCAACCTTCCAATTAGCAGGTGACCTGCTCTACTTCTTGAACAACAGCCACCCTTAAGTAAAAGTACAACTGTTACACAGAGCAACTACTGCCATCTTCTGGCCAATAAATTAATCAAAACTATTGCTGTGCTACTGTGGGGACAGAGAAACATAAAATACTACAACTAGCACAACGCATTTATTAATATGTGTGCCTTTAAAAATGTCAGTGAATAGCTGGACACTGAACTCTGTCACTCCCAACATGTGCAAATGTGACAAACATCAGGGCACGATTCCGCTTTTTTGATGCTTAGCAAAGGAAACACGCTCGTCTTCATTTGGCAATCTTCTCAGTGAGAGGAAGTTGAAAGCATGACTATTGTCTGCAGTAGACTATCAGGTCAATTATAATCTGTCACGGCTGAAAAAAAAAACACTTTTATGAAATAATCCTTGTTTGATTGTCAGATTAAAGAGTTTATCAGAAATGTTACAGAATGTGGCAAAAAGGTTAAAAATGCTCGGATTCTTATATTTAAGCAGACAGACAGATCTGTGATGAAATTGTCTCTGTGGTCAAATAAATAAATAAATGACAGATGCAAAAACAGGAAATAAAAACCATTGCGTTTTGTCTAATCATGATCCCACACTTGCAGGCAGTTCAGAATCAGAAAAAGTATTTATTCATTTTTCTCTTTGATGGAATCAACAAAGTAATTCAAACAAATTGTAATTTACAAAACTTTACACTGAAGCATTATTTATATAGAGAATTTTTTATTGGTTATATGGCACATGTCATTACGGACATTTAGTACATAACTTATAACGTTTCTATAAATATATTCACAATACAAACATGTGTAATTGGTAATTTATTAAGTTAGGCAAGTGTAGCACAGATATAGTTGTTAATTTTTTGCAATTTCATACAAATAAACATCAGTTTGGTATTTTCCCAAATGTATTTTATTCAGAATAAGAATACTGAGTACACAGGAGTATCTACACAGAGCACACAGACATTGTACAATCTCACTGCCTGGATGGATCGTTTTTACACATTGTCATCAACACACCTATTTGATCTTTTGACTCAGACAGCATATGAGAGGTGCTGGTCTGATTGCTGGGTCTCTTGGACACGTAGGACACCTCCCTGTTGCCCTCACCTGGGGAGGTGCTTGAGATGTGGCGGAAGAGCTTCTGGATGCCTGTGTCACGGAGGGAGCTCCTGAAGGAGCGAGCTGCAAACATGTAGAGGATGGGGTTAACTGTGCTGCTAATAAAGACCATGGCTCCAGTGACAAAAGCCATAGTGGCCCTCACATTTTCCAAATGTTCTGCTACATCCTTGTAGGAGTTTTCAGTTGCCAGGATGATCAGCGAGAGGATATTTCCTATGTGATGAGGTGTCCAGCAAATGCCAAATGCAACCACGACACTGGCAATCAGGATGGTGGACTTGCGTTTGGATTTGAGAGTCATCCGAGTAATTCGACTGCAGAGGCAGCCATAGCAGACTACGAGGATGGAGAAGGGTATTATGTAGCCAACCAGTGTCTCTAACAACACACACACCAGCTCCTGGGTCACAGAGGTATATTCACGGTACAGGCAGTGATCCTCACCAGCATCGTTATCCTTGTCAATAATCTGAGTTGGGATGACAGGTATGCTGAACACGCATGCTGCAGTCCACAGAACCAGCAGTACTTTATTCAGAGCTTGTTTCCTCTTCCAGTGAGCTGAGGCAAAGGGATATCGCACAGCCACAAAACGCTCCACGCTCATGCAGGTGATGAGGAAAACGCTGCTGTACATACACGTGTTGATCATGAACACCATGGCTTTGCAAGATATCTCTCCAAATATCCAGGACTGGGCCAGAGAGTAGATCCACAGAGGCAGGGTGATGAGGACAAGCAGGTCTGCAACAGCCAGGTGTAGAATAATCACCACTGTGTGGGAGCGCTTTTCAACATGTCTCAGGATGGTCCAGATCACCAGCAGGTTCCCAGGAGCTCCAACCAGGAAGGACAAACCGAGGATCACACACGCCACCACTGTCCCACCATCAAACTCTGAAGGGGCCATTTCCTCGTGGGAAGACAGCTGGTATGTGTCGTTCATGCTGCAAGTCGATGTGCTGACTGTGGTGTCTGCATGAAAAGAAAAACAGATTACTCTAAGTCATCACTTCCCCTTTAAAAAAGCTGCGTGGAAAGCTCAGGAAAAGAGTTTCCTAACAGGGCTTTTTAAGCAGAGATGACTCATGCATGTGCCAGAAGTCCATCACTTCAAGTTGTGGTTTAGTTTAAATTTTTTTTATAAAAATGTGTTTATGAAATACTTTTAAACAAACTGATATGATGGATGAATAATTAATAAATGAATGACTTTACCGTATCAAGGGAACAACTCTGGACACAACAACTACTTTAGTTTGCAAAACTTTGATAAAGTTTTTTGTTTCACCACCCCTGTGGTTCTTAGATTTTGTTCTGCTTTGTTGCCATATCATAAGCCAAAAAAAGTACACATTCAGAAACCGAAAAAAGTTCACACTCCACACCTTACTTTTCTTTTTAAACCTCACCGATAAAAACAAGATTCAAATAGAAAATGACTCGATTAAAAGTCATACAAAGCAACAAAAAGCTCCACTTCTATTTATTTTCCCTGGCTTTTGTTTTTTTTTATGTTACTTTCACTTCATTTTTTTTAAACCTAGCTGTCTTACCCCACAGTTTGAGAACAATTGTTTTAGACTTAGAGAACCACCAGCACATACAAAAACTACCAGATTATGAATTATTTCCAAAAACATTGAATTGTAAAAGTAAAATTCAAATGGATCCCATGCTGTGTACTTCTGTTTTTGTTTTATTTGCAAGTCTTTACATGGCATACTGCATCACTGGAAAAGGTATTATCTAATATGTAAACAACAGAGAGATTCTCAGCTTTCATTTCAGTGAACCAAGAAATATTTATCAGCTTGCTAGGAAAATATGATGAAGGATGATCGCACATTTACATGGAAATATGATTTCCTTACAAACATGTTCCGACGCTACACTTTTTCAAAAGGCTTTCAAAAGACAGGAATGAATGTTTCATTTCAGTATTTTGCAGAAATAGTGAAGAAATTGTGCATGTAAGCTTGATAGAATGATACAGTAGTCAAAATTACATTTGGAGCAGTTTTCAGTAGCACTGTTTTTATTGTTTCAGGTCGGATACCAAACAGAACACCGTATATAGTAACGGAAAATATCAAATGTTCAACAATAAAACATAAAAATTACTTATTACAGACATTTATCAAAATACAAGTTCAAAGTTTTGTATTTTGACTGCATTAGGTGAATTAAAAAATATAGATACATAACAACAATGGAGGAGTACAACACATGCCAATGATATGACTATATTTTCATTTAATCCTTCATAATTAGTAGTAGATGACAACTGTCACATTTTACCATCATCACAGTCTTCCACACACAGAGTCAGATAGCACCTCTTCTTGTGTACTTGCTGCCCTCTGGTCTGTCTGCTGTTGCACTGCCAGCTCCCTCACTTTGTCTGTATTAGTGGCTATTTCCTTAAATAGTCTCACTAGTCGGGACTCTTCCAGACTCCCTTGTAAGTTCTTTGCAAAGAAGGCATATAGCACAGGATTTACTGAACTACTGATGAAAACCAGGGCACCACCCATGAAGATGATAGGCTTTGATACACAGTCGTCGTCAGTGTCTGGCCAGCTTAAGATGCAAATCAGATCAATAATGTTGATGACGTGGTAAGGCAACCAGCACACTGTGAACGCAATCACTACAGCATGGATGAGAACCATGGATTTCTCTTTTGAATTGAAACTCATCTTCTTGATCTGTGCAGCTACCAGACAGTAGCAGATACTAAGAACAATGAAAGGAACTACAAAGCCCACCAAGGTGTCTAGGCAAAGGAAGATAATTGTGTTGGTGACAGAGTTTAATTCCCTGGTGAAACACTGCACATTTCCGTCGGTTTCTTCCAGATTCTGTGTTAAGGCAGGCAATCCTAGAAGGAAAGCAAGCACCCACAAAAGTACAAGATATATTTTTATATTGCTTTTTGTCTTCCAGCGCATCATCAGAAATGGATGACAGATGGCAAGAAAGCGCTCCACACTCATAACAGTGATCAAGAAGACGCTGCTGAACATGCACACGGTCACAGTGTACACTAAGGTTTTGCAAAATACCCCTCCAAACACCCAAGTGTGAGCCAGAGAGTAGATCCATAGAGGCAGGGTGATGAGAACCAGCAGGTCCGCAACAGCCAGGTGCAGAATGATCACCACAGTATGGGAGCGCTGCTTGACATGTCTCAGGATGGTCCAGATCACCAGCACGTTCCCAGGAGCTCCAACCAGGAAGGACAAACCGAGGATCACACACGCCACTGCTGTACTGCCATCAAACTCCCCTGAAGGAGACAACTCTGCTGAGTGGTTCATGGTGCAATTTGATGTGCTCGAAGTGATGTCGGCATCTAGTGCAAAATAAGTGCTGTAAAAGCAGGATTCATTTCCTCTTACAGTTAAATTGAACAGAAACTAAAATTCTAGCACGACCCTTTGAGGAACATGTGATAACATGTTGTATGTGTCATAATTTCCATAATTCCCTCCCTAACAGGAGGGACAGATTACAAGAAAGAGATGTCATTTTTATCTGACACACTTTAAGTGTAATTTCAGTGTGAGTTTCAATAAAAATTAACACTGATTGTTGCAGTTTGTTTGTTTTTTGTAGATCTTTGGTCAATCATTGGCTATAGCTAAAATATGGATGAATAAAGAAATTCTTATCCTCTATTACATGATTATTTTTGTATTACACTTTTACACAAGCATTACAACTCTGCCATGTGCTAGACGATTATTAGGAAAAGAGTGACCTAATGTGTAAAAAATGAGGGGAGATTGTCAACTTTAACTTTAGTAAATCAGAAAACATTTGTCAGCCTCTTAAGAAATGATGACGAATGATGATTACACATATAATGAACCATACACCAATCTGAGATAACAGTATGACAATTGATTATTGCTTCATCATAGGACCTGTTAGTGGGTGGGATATGTTAGATTAACATGATTACTTGATCCCCAATGCTGTGCCCTGATAAACGGTGTTTTTAATTTTTTTTTAATTTATGTTTTTATTTATTATTATTTATTTCAGACATATACAACAAACCAATATATATACATATACATACCTGCATTTACATATATAAATTAAGTTTAACCATGTTCACAGAATTGACTACTTTCAAAACTTTTATAATGTATGTCTTCTGAAGGCAATGATTAAAACCTATAGATACATAATTAGAAAATTACACCTGAAGATGTCACTTGTTCCTAAATTTGTAACGACAAAAACTGAGCAAATTTGATAAATAGATTTTATCAACCTGTAGTTAGTTTGGCAGAAATGTTAAACTCATGAACTGAAACTAATCACATGTGTAAGGTCAAATCATTTCTCATAACAAGTTTACTGTAAATGGAAACAGAGTTTAAAGTCAAGCCATTGCACAACTGAAACGTTTTTTTGACAGTCACAATGAAACTAATTCCTCATGTGGATCACAATAACGGTGTTAAATTAGAACACTTGTACTGTGCTGTTATAGTTCAACAACTGATTAGGCAATAATATCATGTTAAACCAGACTTTCCTTTTGGCCCATGCAGTTTAAAACTGTGGTGGAGCTGGGCTGACATAGGATAAATTGTCTTTTTAAATTCTGCTGTTCTGGCAAACTAACCACATGCCCTTGTTGCAGGGACTTATTTGGTTACATAATCAATAATCAGTAACCCTACTTCTTTTATCAGATTTATTTGAGGAAACGTTAACTATAGTTACATAATTTATGTAAAAGAACATGTATGGTAAATTTCTGAATGATGACATTATCTAATCATATTCATCTGGCTTTATATAACTCAGTTAAGAAACAGTGACCTCCAGTGGGCTTTGGGTGGCATTTACAAGGTTAATGTGAGGTTAGTGTTTTGATATACACAACACAGAAAACAAAGGTAAGATAAGAAGTACTTAATTTATCTTCAGTTTTTTTTGTGTGTGTTACAGCCACTAAACAAAACAAACATACAACAATTAGGTTAAATATGTAAAAAGGTATACAGTTAAATAGAATAAAATATGATTAAAAACAAATGTCTTAATGAGGTAAAACGAATCTGAAGTCCAAATACTAACAATATTTCAAATAAGTATACATTTAACTTTCAAATAACAACTAGAATAGTTTAAAATTCCGTACTAAATATATATATATATTTAACAAAGAAAACAGAGAAGAAAAACAGAATAAAAAATATTACATGATATTAAGGGGCTAAGTATAACATTGTGAAATGCGGTAAACAATGCAGGGCAATAAAGTGTCTTAGTGTGTGTAAGCACTACATTTACAAGCAAATGTACAGTTTATTCCATTATCTTGCAGTCTAAAAATGGCTTAAAATGTAAAAAATAAACGTACTATAAACACTAGTCTAGAGGTGAAGTCGTTTCTATTTTTGTTGTTTGCACCAAAAATAAACCCAATTCCAAGAAAGTGCGTCGATTCTTGCTTATTTTGGAAACTCCCTCAACTTACTCACGGATTTAGTTTTCCAGAATAAAATTAATTAATTCCAAAATTAAATCAAAATATATCTAATGTTTTTTTTTTTCGTAATCGGGGGGGGCGTTATTGTTAAATTAAGCCGCTGAATGAAAATATTTATTTTTGTAACGACCGTGACTTTAAAGTTGTCGTGATGACGCTGTTACGCTGCGCAGACGGAAAGCCTCCTTTCAGCTTCAGCCAGCTGTCTGCTCGGTGAAATAAACATGACGATGTTGTCAAGTATCGTGTTCCCAGTGCCACAGGACTAAAAGTTCAGCACTGACTGCAACAGGGAAAGCCGGATATTGTGTTTATTTAAATCTGTGACAAACTGTAAGTGACGATTTAATACAAGTCTAGCGGTTGATGGTTGTTAATGGTGGCTAGCATTAGCTAACCACTAGGCTACGTGTTAGGTAACGTTAGCCAGATAAGTAACTAATGTTATGGGAGTGAACTCCCGTTTGTTCCGTAAAGGTGTTGCACTTAGATGATAATAAACCATTTTTACTTACTTTGGCTAATTTAACTAATATTCCACTTAAAGTTAAACACGGTAGTAATTATTGCTAAATGGGAAGTTAGCACTGCTTGGCGGCTGAGTGTAGGTTAGCCAATATGTGCAGTAAACGTATGGTTTTTTTGGGGG
>VOQK01004680.1:0-10611 GCA_015052645.1 Benitochromis conjunctus
CATGTTTGTTTATTCAAGAGATGATAGTGATGGGGTTCACGTCCCAGAACATATTGGGAGCATTTTCAAATTTTGCCACCTATATATTTTTCAAAGGTCAAGGCATTTGGTAGAGTATGCCAGGAGGAGTAATAGAGTTACAAATGTGTACTGAAGTCAAATCACGGGGCTGTTTTATGTTTTTAAGATCTCAATGAGCAAGTGCAGCACGAGAATTTAAATGAAACACCGCCTCAGTCTACAGCACTGGCATATGGATGTGGTTAAGGAGGTGGTATCTGAGCGTTAGCCACTCTCTGGGAGGAGTCGAGGCATATCTGTTTGTCACATTTACAGGTACGAATGATTACATGTGGGAGCTGTTCCAAGATAATGCCGGTAGCAGTAATTTAGGGCTGTCACAGGTGAACACGCATTGAAACATCGGCGCCGCTTCATTGTCCAGTAGACGGTGATCTGCTTCATTCCAAGAACAAAAATGATTTGCAGAATAAGTGAGCATAAGTCATTAACAGCGCTGAAACCACCTCAGAGGACATTCAGCGTTGTCTGAACCGGGCGCTGTAACCGAGGACACTCAGATCTGAACGATCTGTCAAACATGGACGGAGCTTTTCTTCCTGCTTTTCCTGCAGTGCTTTAAGTTTGGAGCTTGGTAGCATCTTGTTAAGGCGTACTTAAACCAGAGTCATCTCAAGAGTCTGTTGAGGATCCTCATAAATCCCAGCTGGATCTCCCTGAAGCAGTCATTGAGATGTATTAACAGTGCTCAGCAAGCCTCTCTGTGAAAGTCTGCTCAAAGTACAGCCGCTGGGCCTCAAAGGCCATTTCGGTCCACTTCATTTCTTTGTAGGGTTCCTGCTCACCTGCTTAGATTCAACACTGGACACACAGCTTCTGTGATTTTAGGGATGATTAAAAGTGCCGGGGATAAGAAGAGTTCAGATGAAGTGCAGATGACAGCTTTTAAATCTGGGCTGTGGGGCAACCGTTTTGAAGGACTGCTGTATGTGTGAGTGCATCTGATTTTTCAACGCTGCCCAGAGCCAAAAAGCATATAATTCATTCATGTTTGCAGCGTGCTGCTCGTTAAGAACTTATCCTGAGACAAACAGGTTATTCTGACCAGTATGAGGTGATACAGCTCAATAAAACTGACTCTGAAGCTCCCCAATTTACACTTCTCACTTGTTTGATTTTGTAAAAAAAAAAAAAAGCTGTTTTATTTTTTTTATGTTTAATTTGTCCAATCAGCTGCTAGCTGTAGCTTCATATTTGCATATTTGGGGATCTGCCTCATTCATTGTTATTGTGAGCAATGAGCAGATTATAGCGGGGTTATTTTTTTCTTTACTAGATCTTTTAGCCTTTATTGTCTTACAGACAGGTCGTTACGTCAAAATAATTGGCATTGTTTTTTTATTAATTTGTCTAGCCTTTCAACATAAAATCTAAACTCGATTGATTTTTGTTTCACTTCAATGGTTCATCTATTTGGACCCCGCACAGCGATTTATTGTTTAATTTCCCTAATTCGATGTCATTTAACAGCATCTAATGAAAACTCGTCTCCATCCTGTCTTCAGCCTACTGTCGTCACTGGATTTCCACGGGGAACTGACCATTACGCTTTCAACGGTCGCTCAGATTAATGAGAAACTGTGATCTGGTTCTGACCTTTTGTTGCCAAGCGCCTAGACGACTTATCCAACAGTGGCATATCCTGGCACATCCCCACAAAATACTGCATCGCTGGGGGTTGATGTCAGGCCTCCAGTGAAGGGTTTGACAGAGCTGACCTTATGCAAGACTTTTTATTTTTTCATGCTTGTGATATTTCCCCAAACTGTTTTGAATAATAAATCCAATATTCAGCTGCGAGTCTGTTTTGTTGTTGCATAAGGTGAAAGAAGACATTTGGGAATTGATTTAGCTCTTCGCTGTATCGCACCAGTGCGGGTCGTTGCAAAGTACTTCTGTTGGTTTGCTTTTTATGTACGTGTCTTTTATATTCACCCGCTCTATCTCGATGCACTGAATGTAATATTTTTTTGTCTGTAGATTATTTTCATGGTGTCGCCCGCTGTGTTTTAAGCCTAATTTCCTGTTGCCTTTGTGTGGCACCGACAGCTCTTTGTATTTGCAGTGATCATTAGCAGACAACAGCTGTCCCCAGAGGTTACTGAAGCCTTTCTTCACAGATACAATCTCAAATGACAACGGACAGGCGAGAGAATCAATAGTACAACCCCCAAAGCAGTAGTGGCATGATGTCTATGATCACAGATGAGACATCATCATCCCCTTCGGCATGTGGAGATGGAGAAAGATCACATTCACTGGAATAAAAATAATGTGGCTTCAGGATTGCCCTGGGTTTCAACTTAAATAATTGGATTACAGCATCAAGGGCTATGATGCCCTAGTGATTTATATTCAGGAGACTCTTTGGGCAAGCTATCACCCAGTAGTTCATATTTTGATGATCCGAATTATTTGCTTTTGGGGTGTGAAATCATTTTTTTTTGTTTTTTATTCATTATATTTTCAGGCAGTGTACAGGGTTATATTGTAGGACGTAAATGTGTTTTTTTTTAAGTTGGACTTTCCAACATTAGCACATTAAAAAAAGGTCTGTTGGTCCTAACTATGGAACAGGCTTGTGGAGAAATGGAGCCAGTCCTTCTCCAGCACTGAGCCAGCAACTTATTAAACAGCCAAACACGCTATAAATACTCCACTGGTATTTCCACCCAACATTTGGGAAAGTGTTTAATATTAAGCCTATAACACGATGATGGGAGTTTATGTAGTTGTGTTTATTTTGATATGTCTGCAGAGGCCATAAATAGAAAGGTCACCTCTATTTTGAAACATTCACGAACTGACACAGTGTTAATGTTCTGGCTTTAATAAAACTTTACGTGGTGTTCCTCCTCCTGGAAGGCTTAAAGTTCAAAGATTTTGGGACAGAAAAAGAAAGGTGTCACAAAACGTAATTGCTTTTATTTCCCAGCTTTCTGTGAAAGAACACGCTGGGCACAACTAAACATTTTGATTAGACTCATTTCGAAGCTACTCTGTGTAGTCAACACTCTAGAAATGGTTATTGAATCATTCACTTTCCGATGACTCGCTGCGTCTGTACTGTTGAGGCCACAAAGTGGCGATTGGATTATTCCACTCGCTGGTCCGGGTCAAAGTGAAAGTCGTAAACACTACAGTCGCTGAGAAAACTGTTGTGGTGTAAGCCTTTTATATTTGCAGGATATTTTATAAAGCAGTACTTCTTTCCCTTTCCTGTCCTCCGGATTGAAGATATCATCTCTGCTTTTGTGTTGTCTTTGTCTTTCAGAGAAAGAACGTCCACCTGCTGCTGAATGTGTTTCTGCTGGCAGCATGGGGATTCTTCCTATTGGCCTGTCGCTTCTACTGGATGGGCAACAAACCTCCAAACTTCTCCAACTCTGACAACCCCGCGGCTGACTCGCCCTCGCTCGTCACCAGGACCCTGACCTTCTTCTACCTTCCTGCTGTCAACTTCTGGCTCCTCCTCTGCCCAGACACACTAAGTTTCGATTGGTCGATGGATGCCGTGCCTCTGATCAGGAGCCTTGCTGACTGGAGGAACTTTCATACACTAATCTTCTATTTTGGTCTGTTGATGCTAGCTTGGTTCAGCTTGTGGACACATCGTACACCCAGGGGAAAGGACACTAATGGCAAAGTGCATCATTACACCAATGGCAGAAATGGGAGCAGTAATGGGCACAGTTACAGTTATAATGATTATGAGCACATGAACAATTCCAATACAGATGCTCACATAAATAGTACACAGAATGGCACCAAAAAGCACTATGAGAGCAGGACTCTGCTACCTAGCACTGAAAATGTCGTGGTGTTCTCACTGGGCCTCTTGGCTATCCCGTTTCTACCTGCCACAAACTTGTTTTTCTATGTGGGATTTGTGATAGCCGAGAGAGTACTGTACATCCCGAGTATGGGCTTTTGCCTACTGGTTGCAGTGGGGATCAGGTCCCTCTACATCCGACTACGACGTAGATCATCCAGAACGATGCTGGTGTACTCCGGCGCAGCCCTGGTTCTATTTTTTGGCGTCAAAACAGTTTTGAGGAACCAGGACTGGCAAAATGAAGAAATGCTCTACAAGTCAGGGATTTATGTCAATCCTGCTAAAGGTAAGGCTCGTCATGTGTGCCCTTATTTGTAAATAAGTTAACATGTGCTCATGTAAAATCAGACACATTTTATATGCAACCATTATATTTATTTGTCTGAATAAGTAAATATTTAGGCGAGGTTTTGAATTTGATTATCAGTTTGCTGTCATCTTGAATAACCCAAAGAAAATTTGTTCAAGAGTGTCTTCATCGCACAGAAGTGCAAACTTAGTGCGTAAGAATCAAGTTAGATGGGTATACATTTTAATTCTCAATATGCTTATGAGTTTACTATTATTCTAAGGAATATAACAGAGCTGTATTTCTTGATCTGACACTTACTCAGCATGCAATCTGTTTAATGACACCTTTTTGGGACGTCACCATCTGTGACTGGCACCTTCAGTAAAAGATCAGATATCCTAAAGCCTCACATTAAAGGTTATCAGACACTGATTCCTATCCAAACCGGAGTTCTTGGAGCTGCTGAACGGAGAAGCAGGACGGGCCCCACAAAGCAGCAGAAGGGCATGTTGTGTTAGCTAATTTCCCTTTCAGATTCTGCAGCGGCGCTGAGGCATGACAGCTGTTTGTTTTGGCAGGCCATCAGCCGAACCAAGTAGCAGAAATGTCCACGACTCACATTCAATAAAGTTAATATGAAATGAGAAAAGAGCCCTCATACACACACACAAACACACACACACACACTGCATTGTTCGAAGTGTGAAATTTTGAATAAACAGAATGTCTAAGACACTTTTTTTCACTATGCAAGCATTCATAACTGCATATGGCCCTAACCATAACCCTGCACAGGTGAATGAAGAAAGTTGATCTGTTTATTTTTTTCCTCTTATACTAAATACTTGTGTGTTTTAAACTGCATTGCGTAAAGGCTAACTGCACACTACAGCAGTGTAAGCACCCGTTAAAAGGATGTTATCTTCCTATTGAATGAGTAGTAGAGAGGAATAATAATAATAAAGGTATAATATCTCAAGTTAAAAAAAAATACTACTCTTACACATGTGCATTTAGAGCAGCATGCACCTCGTTAGGCCCATCGTTTGGTCTTTTACTTTTAATACTGTACAGTTTATAAATTATTCCAAAGCAAATTGAAGAGATGCTACAGTTGCACGCTGCCATTAGGCATAAAATCCCTTTATTGTACCTTTTTCTATTCGTATTTATTACTTAGTTCGTGTTTTCTGGATGTATTTTCACACTGCAGAGTATCCGCACAGTATGTACAAAGCATCTTGGCACACTTGCATCTCCTGTCAGTTACTGCTCTTTGCTATTTGTAATGCCTTTAGCGATTGAATGGCACTGTGGTGGTCTTCTTTTCATACACACTGGAAAAACTGGTGGTTTATACACAAAGCTCCCCCAGTGTGCCATCTCTCCTCACCAATACTGTCTCGGTATGCCAGCTGCAGCAGAACAACGTCCTCCTCGGAGGTTAAAAGGCACTGAAGCCATGGCAGCATGAGGCTGTGAATAACAAAAGAAAATTATTACTTGCCACAGAAATGTTCCTCCTGCTGTTATAATTCACAGACTTTTTTCTTATTCTTTTGATGAACTTTTTCTTTTTGTGATCCTTTGTGACCTGTCAGCATGGGGCAACCTTGGAAACGTCTTGAAGAGCCAGGGAAAGATGGAGAGGGCTGAACAGGCTTACAGAAATGCCCTGTATTACCGCAGCAACATGGCTGACATGCTATATAACCTGTGAGTGTTTTTAATCACATGTATTGTTGTATTCAGTATTTTCTTCAAAAATCTGTGTAGTTGGCACGAGATTTTTCGTTAGTTTTTTTTTAATCTGTTGATGCGACTGTGCATTTATACCCATCTCATTGTCTTAAGAATGTGAATGAACAATTGGAAAAGCTCTCCTTTTTCATGCGTGCATTGATCAGAGCTCCTCTCAGAGCAAGCGCCGTCTTGTTTTCTGTTCCCCGGGGTGCTGTCCACCTGACAGCATTATTAATGATGCTGTTTTAGTCTGAGGGGAAAACACAAAACACCGGCCGATGCTCACAGTGTGATCAGATGTCTGTGGTTTGCGAAACGGTTCCCTTCACATTTATCAGCCGGCTTATGTTCTTGTTTAATCATAACAGAGGCTTTTAACTCTAAAAATCTCCTCTTTAGAGTTTTTAAAGCTCTAAATTGTCAGAACTGTCTTTCTTTTGTCTGCTCCAGAGGTTTGCTGCTACAGGAGAGCAACAAGTTCTCAGAGGCACTTCACTACTATAAGCTGGCCATTGGGAGCCGGCCAACTCTGGCTTGTAAGTACAGCTCTTCTTTTTTTTATTGACAATCTCCAGCACTTGTGGTCGTGGTTGTGCTGTGTCCAGGCAACAGCGAACACTGGCTGTGGTTATGTGAAGGGAATAGGTGGCAAAGGCCAGTGTGTGTACAGCTGAATGAAACCTTCGGTGGAGCTGTGCGACTAGCTTTCAAAGCCCGATATGTCCACAGATAAAGCACAAACATGAAGTCATTTATATGACGTAAGCCCTGGTGCTTCTGTTTATTTTATTCTTGTTATGTACACTGCATTTACATATTTCTCTCCATTGTCCTGTCCCCTCCTCTCCTTTGTCTGAGTTCTTCGCACTTTTTCAATTTCTCTCATCACATTTTACCTTTTTTTTTTACTTTTGCTCCCTGATTAGTGTAAATCACTCACATTCTTACCTGATCATGAGATAAATTAGCTCCCCGTTGTTCTGCGCATCAATCAATGACAGATAAACAGACAATCGTGAAAGTCTCTTCCTTTATTCCCCAGATTAATTATTCAGCTAATCAAGATCACAGTTAGACTAGAAAATTTCCATTCAGCGTGCAATTATCCAATCTGTTAACGCTGATAACAAGGTTAATTAATTACCCTAAGCAGGAGACATTTTAATGTGACAGCTAATGTGTGTTTTTTCAAGGTTACACCATTACTCACTGGCTAATTGGGAGCTAACTGGGCCAAACTGTCACATTTTTACTCAGCACGGACATTTATCCCATTCTTTGATAAGGCACTATTGATTTGTGTCACTTCTGTGAGAGAGAGAATCAGTTGTTAGAAGGCTGATGATATTAGAAAAGTTTTCCTTTGTGTTTTTCTTATGTGTCCTCCATTGACTGCAGACCCTGTCGTTGGGAAAAAGGCTCTAGATATTTACCATCAAATGCACAACGCTAAGGAGAACAGATAAAATTGGCTAAGGTGGATGAGTGAGGAGTAAAACATTAGAAGCATCGGGCAGTTTATGGGGGGGGGATGAAAAAGACTTTGATTCCCAGCTATTCGTTTTTGACTTGATATGTCCAGATTGATCTCGTGTTTCAAGTTAATTTATTCCAGCAGCCAGACTTGATGAGGAGTTGTTTAGAGAGGAAGGTCTCCAGAGAGTAATTACCCTTCAGCTACGTATTGATCATTAGATGCCGTTCAAGAAAAAGTTTAACATACACTCAAAGTGTCCCGTGGGATGTGTGCAAATATCAAACATACAGTAAAGCTGGAAAAGGATCAACAACGGTTTAATGAAATTCATATGAAAATGATTTTTTTAGCCCTTCGCTCCCATTGCTTCAAATCAACAGAGGTTGAACACACAAAAACAAGGACTATGTTGGGAGCAGATAAATGAACCACACTACAGTCTCATGTGCATTATCACTTGATATCACTGTGACTGGAGCGTCTGATGCCAGTTTCTCGTCGTAAGCACAATTATCACTGAGCAAAGGAAGACTTTTTATTGATCGAGTGAAGCGACAGGAACGTCTAAGCTTTCTGTTTTTGTCTCGTTTGATCCCAACAGCAGCCTATTTGAACACAGGCATAATCCTGATGAATCAGGGTCGCCTGGATGAGGCCAAACGCACCTTCCTGACCTGTGCTGATATCCCAGATGAGAATCTGAAGGACCCTCATGCCCACAAGAGCTCAGTCACAAGCTGCCTGTACAACCTGGGCAAGCTGCTCCACGAACAGGGACACCAGGAGGTAATGACACATCGCAGATCTCATATGCTAAGAAAATATTTAAGGCATGTCATAATAAGTTTTTTTATTTTTGTGAGTTACATTCGAAACCCGCCCTTGAGACGGGAAAAGGAAATGTTTTGATTGCATTTGCAGTAATATAAATCTTTTTTTTTTGATCTCATATTTATGTTTTTTTTATCTATTTGTCTAACAAACAGATCCATCGCTACCATGGGAGTTGAAAAAGTACTCCTCTGCATATGTAAATGTTGGAAAATTTCATACCAAAGTGAATTGAGATAAAATGCAGGCAGTTACCCGAGCAGCCTTTTGGGGAAACTAAAAAAGAAAGCTTACTTTGATTTGGACATGTTACAAAATGCTCTCAGTCATAGGGGACAAAGCGTATGTGCAGAGATTCCTCAGGCTGTTTCTGACAAATTTTCTCTTTCATGCTCCAAAAGACCTCCAGTGCTGGCCAAAGTAACTGGCTTTCCAGTGCTGTACATTTATATTGGAAGTAAGCGCCGATGCTGCTGATTCAATCAGGAATGAAGCAGTAGTACGGCCGATTCAATAAAGGCCTTTATAAACTGTTGGCATCCTTGAGGAACAGAGCATTCCCACTTCCTCTGACCTCTAACTGCAACATTTGCTTCAGCAGTAAAATACTTTCAGGTCCTTCTGCCTTTTAAACTCTGAGGGAGTCTGAGGTGACTTGCCGGACCAACACATTATACATGCTAAAGTCAACAAGCGACACAGCTCTAGTTGTCTTAACAGCCGTGACACTGAGGATAGACCCTTTGTGCTCTGCTCTGTATGAACCAGCCTTGTGGCGACCCCCGATTCCACGCTGTGTATTCATATTGTCATGGCCCCGGCTGCATGGGAGGAATGACTAGTTACCCCAGAGCCAGTTTCTCTAGCGGGGTCTCTCTGCTCTCTAATGCTGACGTCCCAAGCCATCTTTGTTTGTTTGTTTCATTCGCAGGAGGCCCTCTCTGTGTTTAAAGAAGCAATACAGAAAATGCCAAGACAATTTGCACCGCAGAGCCTCTACAACATGATGGGTAAGAGCTGCTCGTGTTTCAGGTCCATGAAACACTGTTTTTACTGTGGAGGTCTTATCAGCTGGTCATCACACATTTCTGCTTCAGTGGGTGTTTTCATTAAATAAAACACGAGAAAAGTACAAAGCCGGTGTACTTCCTGCATATTGTGTATTGTTTTTGACTACATTTCTTTATTCCTTTCATAAAAATTAAAGATCAAACCTCTGAGATTTCTGTAGCAGGCTCCTATAAAAGGCAATAAAAATGCAAACATGAAAACTTTAAAAAAAAAAATCACTATTCAGGTCTATAATATCCTGTATAAGCAACAATTAGAGATTTGTAAGGCATAAAAATCAGTAATACGAGCCAAATCCAGGATTTCTGTTTCTTGTTTTGTTTTTTTAATCAAAAACAAAGATTAGATAAATACACGTATAGCAAATTTTACAAATTGAAATGGGAGGAAGGCAGTGTTTAGGACAGCTGATCTGATTCATACAGTTAGACAGGTTTTAGGCAGACAATCGGAAGCTTTACAGTGTCATGTTAAACAGATGCTTTTCACTGCAAGAGCAGCCCAGCTTGTTACAGTACAGCTGTACAACAGCTGCTTTCAGGCTCATTATATCTGTTCACTCCATTGCTTTTTCTTTTTTTCTGTGCCCTTCCTGCTTGTTTCTCTCTCTCTCACACACACACACAGAAAACCTGGAACAATAAGTAATCCAGACTAGGTAGTGCCACAGGTTTGCTTATGTGTTGGCGAGATGCAATGTGACGGAGCTCCTGAGATTATGTCAAAATGTTGATGAAAGCTTCAGGCCCCATTAAGGAGCAGCGCTGCGCCTGTAATGCAGGCAGCGAGCCACAGATCTGTGATTTCTTCAGCTTAGCGCTGTTTCCTCGCTGAACTGATTTGCACATTTGGCACACCTGCTCATATCTATTTTCAGTTTCACTCACTGCGCTGCTCTCATGCTGTTTGTCAGACGCCAAGGAGCAGAAGCTTTCATCAGAGGCGGACCTGGGTGGTAATCTGTACCCTGCTGGTCTCACTCCAGCACTTTCTGGTTGGCTGAGGAATGTTCCACTCCGAGGAGCTGGTTTTCAGCTCCTTGGATTCGATGTCACTTCTAATTGCACGTTAATGTTTGTGCTAATCTCAGAGGTATAGAGGTCTGCTGCCAGGAAATGGAGTCAAGTAATTTGGCTGCTTTTAAGCCAATCAATACAGGAAGAGGTCATGTCAAAACAGACCAATATATGCATTTTGAAACAGCTTAGCGCCTTGGATTAGCTATAAATCACTGCAGTTTAGATAATCCTCTATGTAAACACGCTGATTATTTATTAAACT
>VOQK01004680.1:14585-30881 GCA_015052645.1 Benitochromis conjunctus
ATAAGTTGCCTTGCATAATAAGTAGATATTTGACAAAGCTGTATTCACATGCACTCAGCAAATGTTTGTATGTTTACTGGCTAAACTATGAACATAACACTTTTTCAGCATGTTAGTACTGTTATTGTGTGCATGTCGGTATGTTTTTACGACAGAGACGCTCTAAAAACCTGTCGACTGCGTGTCAGAAATGTCATGTCACCTGTTGGTTTGTACACTGCCAGTTTGATAGCACATCTGTTACTGACTGTGATATTAATACAGTTGGTTTCTAGTACTGGACAATGGCAGACAGACTTAAAACAAATGCTACTTACCGTGAAACCTAAACAGACACATCAAAGTATCTTTTAGTTGGCTGAGGAACCCAGGATACGATGTCTCCACATGGCAGCGACTTGGTTACACCTTTAGCTCATGTCCTAAAGCACATCCTGCTTTATTGCCTATTTTACGATGACCAATGAAGTGATATGTTGACTGTAGTAATAAACAGAGTGCAGTCATCATTTATAGACGGGATTCTTTCCATCCCGTTCGTGCAGCATCGGTCAAACTTTAGATGAAAGCTATCCAGTAGTTAGCCCACAATTATTGCCTCACATAATCATAGCTAATAATCCAAAAGATAAAACAGATTGTTGTTGCCTGATTAAAGGGATCGTCAGTGAATTTTAAAAAGTCATTAAAAAACGTAGTATAACACATTTTGCCTCTAGTTATTAATTTTGACCTATAATAAATGATTTTTTAACAAGTAATGATTTTAAAAAAAAAAAAAAAAGGAAAATGTAGTTACATTTCTGAGGTCCTACCAACATATAGCTTATTCTGGGAATGGTCCCTGTTAATATTCTTAATGTGTCACAGTCCACATCTTTCATGCACTTATAGCTAAAACCCATTTCAGTCTGTCAGAGTTTAAGCTGCTGAGGTTTTAATAACTGTAGGCCTTTGTTATAAAAAGCAGCTGGCAGTAAAATGTTTGCATTTCTACATCTGCGAATATATAAGTATAAAAATACACAGAAGTGATGCTTTTCAGAGTGGGCCTTGGACACAATCAGCTCTGTTAAACGTATACTTGGCACAGGCTTAATTTTCTGCAGCATCAATGGAAACTACACTTAGATGTTTACTTTAGACGTCTCTGTATTTATTGACTCCTCCGCTCACTGAAAATGAAGTCGCTTGACTTAGTAAGCTGTCATTAATACGATACAGTACACTACTCGCTGCTGAATGGATTTGGGCCCTTCTGTATGACTGAACTGAAGGTATGCACTAAATGTCACACTCATTCAGGTTGTTTTTACTGGCTTTGCATAATCCAGTAATGCTGTACATCCTTAGTATATTAGTTTGGTACAACTCCAACTTAAGAATATGTATTATTCATGAAAAGGCTTTATCTCGCTTCTCTTTAAAATGCATACTGATGCTTGCATTATTAATGCATCCGCTTTTATTGATGAGTGCACATGGTTAATTGTTGATCAGATGACATCTGGTGCCCAACTGAGAGCAGTGATGTGTCAAAGTCCCAGTTGGCACTTCTATTGGCCAGCTGCTTGGTTCTGTTAGAGCTGTGATTGGTTACATGTCACAGTGTAAAAGGCCTGAGGAAGCTTTTGCGGTCCACAGGGCTTCAGCGTGTCTTCTTCACATCATATTACACTCGCCCCCCTGCGGTATGGATTCTTCCTGGAACAACACTGTACAAACATGAAAAACATAAATTAAATGTGTTTGTGTGCAGCACGCCTGTACTTGAGGCTAAAAGCACTATAGACACAACCTTTCTGTTTTCTCTTCGCTCCCCTCTACTTTCCATTACCCTGCTGCATTTCCCTATGCCCATGCACTACTCACTATCTTGTTTAATAGCAGTTAGGCCACACACACTGACAATCTGCCACTCTGCTCCACAAGTGTTATTTGCAAAGATAATTGTTTAATGAATGGCACTTTACCCTGTCTGGTCCGCTGTGCTAAACGTGACACCGTCTGCTTTTGTGGGACGACACATGAGCCTGAAAGAATAACAGTAGCGATGTTTCGTGTCTATTTGTTGAGATTTATTGTTAAAGTACGTCTGTGGTTGGAAGAGGGACATTAGGTATACACAAAGGTATTTTGGCTGTTGAGTCGAGTGTGGTGTTTTCATAATGAGTAGCTTTGAGGAGCAGTCGAAACAATAATGGCGCTGTGTTTAATCCATCTCTCTCAGGGGCAGAAAACGGAAGCGGAGAGGTACTTCCTCAAGGCCATCCAACTCGATCCCGCAAAAGGCAACTGCTACATGCATTATGGTAAGCACAGATATATGTTTCCCTTCCAGTCTGACTCACGCCAGATTTCTTCTTACATTTCAAATATTTGATTTGGAAATTTCACGCACACATGCTGCACTTGTGCAAAGACGAGAACTTTCGCACCTCAGCCGGTTGTTCATACAACAGTGTTGGCTGACCCTTCTGCCATTTCTTTTTTTAAATATCCATAATATCAACCAGTATGTGATTAGTAGAGCGTCACAGGACGAAGGGTTGATTTCCTTAGATTGTTCACTGATTTGATGGGCGTATGGAACGTGACAGTTTCAGCATATGCCTCTTCTCTGGCTCAAGCTTTCCATTAATCAGCAGTATGACCTCCTGGATTTAATCTCTTTCATAGTACCTTTGAGTTTGCTCACTTAGCTCACTATCTTTGCACCAGGTCGCAAATGACATTCAAGGTAATCAGTTAATGGTGGATTTTTGCATTTTGTTGAGTGCTCTGTGTGTGTGCGTGTGTGTGTGTGCGTGTGTGTGCGCGCACGCGTGTGTGTGGGTTAATTATCCAGCGAATGATGATATAGATTGCATTCATCCAAGTACAGAGACAGTGTTATTTCAAGAAATTAGTATATATAAATAGGCAATATAAATATACAGCTACTAGACAGTACTAATGATACATGTATATGGAGGTATAATATCCATATGGAACATCCATATAATGTAATTTCTCTTATTTCTGTTGGTGGAAGCAAAAATATGCATCCATTAATTTTCATTTCTTGTTCAGATCACAGCTATGGTTTAATTTACAGCTGAACACATGAGCAGACACAGGCATATGTCATATACTGCTGAGGTTTCATGACTTTAGATCGACTAAGTTGTTTGTTTTTCCAAATGTTTTAGTGTCTGAGACTACAGCTTTCATCCTCAGGCCTTAAGAAGACGCCTCAAAAAAAAATGCGCTAAAAATCTTAAATTTAATTTAGCTGTGTTTATTTGTTCATCTTCACGTGCCTGCCTTTGGCAGCAATGCTAGTGATGATTTTTTTTTCTTTTGTATTAAAAGAGGCATCCACTATTCCCCTGCAAATGGTGCTGCAAGAGCTATTCGATTTCATTGTTGCCGAGTTTCAGTCAACATTATTAGAGGTGTACTGCTTCATTTGGGGCTTTTGAATTTTAGTTTAAAAAATATGTAACAAGTAAAGAAGAAGTTTGCTGATTATTGCTTTCATCCATCTGTTCTGCTGATTATTAAGATAAATTAATTACTTCCATTGGAGAATTTTGTCATATATGCCTGGGAATAGCATTAATAGGTGATTCTTTTATGTTTAGACTTGCATTTCCAACTACTTAGTAAATTAAAAGTGTCAAGTAAATTAATTACACATTTTCTTTTCTTTTTTTTAATGTGGTAAGCTCTGAAGAAACTTTTTTTTTTTTCGGTCCTGCCTAATTGTCACATGAAAACCTCACATGGCGTCCCCCAGGGTTCAGTTCTTGGTCCCATTGTATTCTCTATCTATACACTTACATTGTGTAAGATAATCTGTAAATAATATAGTGTTAATGTTAGTTTTGACTGTTAGGATACTCAAGGGAAATAACATAAGTTATTGCCTTCAGCTGAATGATTCCTAACCCGACTTCCTTTTATTCAGCTGTCCAACGCTGACGTGTTGCTTGAAGAAAAAAACAACAAAACTTAGAAATCTGTCTTCCAACATTAGCTAGCGCGCTCACAGTCTACAGTATGAGGTTAACTAAGTCGTACAGTCGTTCCTTCTCCAATTAAGAAATGATGCAAAAGTTCCTGTTATTATATTTGAAGTAAAAGCGTATTATTTTTGCTGTTGTGTGTAAAAGTTGGGGTCCGTTTTATTTGTTGATGTGTTTGCCTCTTTCTTTTTCACTGACAGATTTGGTTTCATGTATCATAAACACTCCAAAACTACAGATCTGCAGGTTTGCGGCCTAATAATAACTCTTGCCTTGGTCCTTTACTAAATGCTCCAGTTTCATCCACAGTTATAAAAAAAAAAAAAGGGTTCACTTGGTGGTTTAGCATCCTGGTACAGCAATGGAGCTTACCAAAATCAACAGTGTATTAATTCCTCTCTAAACCTGGCTCTTACCGAAGGGTCCACCCATGACTTCATGGCCTTGTCGGGCCTCCATAATCCCCTCTCATTAGGCTGGTCCACAGAGGTTAACTGCAAGGCAGGCGCGCCCGTAATGAGACATAACCCTCCTGCTGAAAACATTTTCATCCAAAAGGAACAGATCTATCAAGGCTGATAATCTGAACAAATGAGTCTGAAAGATGGCCAAGGAGAGATTTTATGCTGCACTTATATTTAATGTTTCATCATATTGTCACAAGGGCAGACTAGTCTGTCCCTCTGCCTAGGCCAAAAGAAACAGTATGAGGCTGTGGATCCCTACGTGCCCCTGTGGGGATCCCAAAGTGTTTTAATAACGGTGCTGTTCTCTCCGGCCCTGCCAGGTCAGTTTTTGTTGGAAGAGTCACGGCTGCTTGAAGCAGCAGAGATGGCAAAGACAGCTGCACGCCTTGACAGTGGGGAATTTGATGTGGTCTTCAATGCAGCCCACATGCTCAGGTATGTATTTGATTGGTGTGATTTTTTTCCCTTTCTTCAGGTTTGATGATTTCCTTTGTACAAGAGCATGCATAAGGATATCGCATGTATTTTATTCTGCCTAGATGAGATGGGTGGGCCATAGTTTTCCGTGGCTGAGTAGAAAGAAAGCTGTGTATGAGAGAGGGAGGTCTACTGTCTGCACGTTTTATCCAGGGGCTTACACCACTCCGCAGCCTCTGTGATTTACTTGGCTATACTTTGTAATCCTCTTCTCTTGCTACAGTGCCAGCCCTAGAACTCCTGCTTTATCTTAGTGTGTAGTGTAGCTATATATCTCACAATGCTGTCTCTCAAATTACATATACCACTCTGTCTCAGTCTTCCACCACTGGCCGGTGCTCATATATGAAAGCATGATTACAAATTAGTGCAAAGTTCAGCTGTTGAGGCTAAGCACGAAAGCCTACAAACTGTTGTTTGTGAATGAGAGCCATGTGTGGGATTGTATAAATACAGCTATGTGCCAACTTACTGAATGCTTCCCCCCTTTCACTGAATAAACCTCCAACTTTATATTACCCAGTGTAACGATTTCCTTGTTTAATTAGTCATCATGGGCAACTCTCTGCATATTTGTCAAAACTACAACTGCCAGCTGTAAAGAACGAGATAACTCTGAGACAAGTGCTTCTCTTGACTCACCAGAGATCTGTAAAGTTACTGTGCTCAAGAGTACATTAGTGCACTCCCACTCAGCTTTGTTCAGCATACCTCTTCTGATCATGTAGTGTCTTCACCACCAACCGTTTTAGGCACAGAGAGCCTCTTCCAGAGTCCAGACTCCTGGCAGCTAAGAGAGCATCAAGCAGCGTTTGGGTTGAACTCATCTCCGCCTGCTTGGCATGGGGTCTCACTCCCTCCACAGCTCATGTTCTTTATGTGTTTGTCTTGGACGTAGATGCGGAAAGCCCATCGGTTGGTGGGGACACAAGTGAATCTGCACAGGAGAGGGGAAGAGATTAAAAGGGGGAGCAGTAGCTCTCAAATTTGCAAATGTCGTTTATTACCCCTTTGGGCTTTTGGTTTTGACTATTTTGCTTTCAAACTAATAATTTTCATCTGCCTCGTTTTAAGAGTTCTTTTATTTTTTTCACTACGAATGTAGGACAGGAAAAGTTGGGCAATAGTAAGGCCAAGAGGTACATGCTTGCGCTTCCCATGAGCATGTCAAATGCCAGTGAAGGTGAAAAATTACACTGTGAAGTTGTAAAGTACAATCTGTAGATTTCCAAATGCAGCCCTGGGAAAAGCAAACATTATAAAACACACAAGCACTTTATCCACTCACAGTTTACCTCATAGATTCCCAACTAAACCGTATGCCCAAGGTAATATTATCATACGCCATATCTGCGAGATTACTTTGTACTGTACATTGCTATCGTGTCATATCGTGCAGCTCAGTGTCATGCTTTAAAGCAGAATTTGTCATTGCTGTGATATCGGCTTTTAGGGGGCATCATTTACAACAAGACACGAAGATCACTAGTTTTAAAATATGGTCAAGAATCTTTTATTCCTCGAGGATTTTTAAAATTATTTTTACGAGCTCGTATTCCAATGGTTGGCCTTCATTGTCTGCAGTGCTCTCACAGCCCACAGTCAGACAGCCCTAGGAGGTCCTGCTGCTCTGCTGGTTACAGTGTGGCAGCTTTCCAGTTCTCCTCTCTTAATGTGTTTATAAATGTGATAATGATATTATGGAATTAGATTTGTGCATTTTTCTTTTCTGAAGGATCTGCTTTCTAAATATTATGCTGGCAAACAAACTTATGGTTGTGGTTGGACGTGAAAGCCACATTTATAATCTCAGGACGAATTCAGCAACTCAAGTTGGTGTTTGGATCCCTGCTGGAATGTAAAATGCTTCTTACTGAAACAGAAAAGGGAGAAACCCAGCCATAGCGTTTTCTTTTGTATATCTGAACATGTAAGCAAACACAACGTATAACTTATTTAAGATCTAATTACAACACTTTGGCAGTGTCAGTCAGTTGACCCACTGTGGTCACAGACTTGAATATCTCAGCAACTACCATAAAGTTTTATACAAACGGTCTAGACTCCTGAGAGGAAGAACCACTACTGACTGGGGTGCTTTTTTTTTTCTGTAGCACCACAATGATCTCCGTATTCATGGTGTAAGCTGAAGTGAGCTGACACCGAATGTTCACTAAATGTGGACACCCACTAGAACGTTAGCATTTAGCTAAAGCCAGTACTGTGGCTAACTTTCGCCTCAGACTATTTGCTTGGCATTGTTTTCTAGAGGATTTTGTTTTTTTCCTATATAAAATAAATATATAAAGGTATAGGTATTTTTTCAAACTTTAAATTATAAATCATCTCCTTCATCTGTTAAGATTAAAGGATTAAGATTTCACAAACCAAAAACATAGATGTATATGCAGGTCCAGACTTTTCTCTGGAACTACGCAGATGACGATCTCATAATATAGTACGGCAGCTTAAATGAAAGCATGGTTATAAAAGCCTTGCTTCCTTTGATCATTTCGACTTAAGGGGCTCCACAGCCGGCCGCTGTTGACTCCGGCCTTGACTATGTCACTGTTAAATTGTTTTTAATTGGGCAATTGTTACCATAAGCGCACAGCCTGAAGCTGTGTATCATAAAGGTGATGTCTGATATGCCAGAAAGTTAATAACAGGAAGTGTTTTGTGACCGAGGAGCCCCCGGTTTATGTGCAATAGTGCAGTAGGCAGAACGGTGGGTTATGAAAGACGATGATGCAGCGCAGCCATGTTGTAACTGTAGGTTTTCATGTCCTCAGGAACAGTGTGTTTCTGGTTCCAGGGACTCATGCCGACAAGCCATCTGCCCAAAAATCCTTTTTGTCACATTTTGGCATATGCAGCATATTTTGGAGCATTCAGTCTGTACACTCTGCCGTCCTGGTTTTGGGTTTTGGGATTTTTATTGATGGCATGCTTACGTTTGTGTTTTAATGGTGTGTGCAAAGTTTAACTATCTCAATATCTATCAAGTGTTGCCATCCACATTTCTCCATACTAAATGTAAACAGATATGTACAGTGAATATTCCAGATGAGCCTCGGTTTCTTGGTATGCAATAAACTAGATGTCCTGACCTCAAAGTTCAATTAGAACAGAAAGTGCTTGCTGTGCACTGCTCAGCACAGATGTTATCGAAAGATGCTATCGAACGAGAAACCTACAGGCGATTGGATTGGCTTTTCTCATCCCTCATGCTGTTCCTCTGCGTTACTTTCTCACTGACCCTTGAGCACTAGTAAACACGAGGGGTTCAAGGCCTCATCCGAAGCCAGCAGCAATAAAAATGAGTAATGACCGCCTCTCTGTTTTCCTTTTGCAGACAGGCCAGCCTAAATGAGGCAGCCGAGAAGTATTACGGACAAGCAGCGAGTCTGAGACCCAACGTGAGTAAAACCACAACTAGCTAATCTTCCCTGTTACTATTTACTCTGATGGACACTGTGCAATCACAGTCTGGGTGGCTTTCCAGTATTATTGCTCTCTGATCTGCTTTTGCACAACGGCATGCATTGTCAATGGATCTCAGACAGATGAATGCTAGGTTTTTACTAAGCCCAGAGATTTGCTTGTCCAACATCCATCACCAACTTCAAAGGAGAGGCCAGGGCAAGCAGAATGAAAAGAATAATGATAATAACACTGAGTCAGGGGACTACGACATCTTGAAAATGAATGGGATCCAGTCTTTGAGAGCTCTGACAGGCAGGGTCAAGTTGTTTAAGTGAGGGTCACAGAAGGAGCAAAGTATGTTTGGCATGTGGTCACCCTGTTTATTCCTGTGTCTTGATTAAACGAAATCAGTTTGCGATTAATGATCAACTATATCTGAACAATGATATACAGACAAAGCAAAGTCTAGTGTTAGGACCACATAAACCCTGGTATAATGCAAACAAATAATGACAAATGGAGCAACCAAAACGTGAGTGTAACAGAGGATTTAGATGTTTTTTCCATACATGACGAAACTGTTCAGGTCCCTGACCGTTCCAACTGATACTTTTTGTGATGTCTAAGTAATTACTGTCAAGTGCCTCCACCCAGAATGCACAGCCATAGTTGATTAGATGTTTATAGGCCACTTATTGTGTTGCACATTGCCGAACATAGACTGAGGTAGAGCTACAATCCCTTTGTCTGTATGCTCAGCTAAGTGAGGAACGAGGACATGTGAAGCACATTATAGTGGAGACTTTGCCTTGAATGTCAAAGGAGGAAAAATAATGTTCTTTAAATAATAATAATAATAATAAATATTATAATGTAATAGCTTTTAATGAATCCCATGGGTGTTGTACATCAAATATTGTAATTTTTGATATATGATGGGATGATTTATGAGTACTTTTAGATAACTACATACACATACAAAATTGCATGCATGTGTTTAAAGCATAATTGGGTTCTGAAAGGTTTAAGAAAACATATTATTGGTAACACTTACACTCTTTTTTGTGATTTAATCGATTTGAACAGCAAAACGGACATCAGCATGGCGTCTCACATCAGGTTCTTGTAATTAATCCTAAGCGACTCCTACATATACAACTACAGCCAGTTTGGCGTCGACAGGTTAGCTTCAAACAGTTTTAAATGCAGAAATCATGATTTCTGTGTCAGTGCTGGACAGTTCTTCTATAAATGAAAGTCTCGAGATGTTTGTGTACTGCATAGTCGTCGTCCATATGCAGAGGCACTGTTTTGCCCCAGTTTGGTTCATTTCTTACGATACTTTTTGTTATTTGTATTGCTCTACAGCTGAGGCATTATTATAATTTAGCATCTTCATCCATCTTCTTTACCTTTATCCTTTGTTCTTTCCAATGTGATTTGACTTAAGCCATGTACGCTGTCCATCTTCATTTGTCATTTCATGCTTTACTGCGACTTGACTCTTTGCTCTCCAAAGGCCCCGCTGTTTTATATTAGGCACATATGTCTGCTTGCTTTGAGTGAGAGAGGACACTTCCTTCCATTCAAAGGATTTAATCCTTCAGTCCTACATTTCCCTCAATCCAGATAAACTAAATCCTGTTGGATGCTTGCTTAGCATCAGTTGCTCTCTATAACCTATGACATCTGCTTTTTCAAAGTTTCCAATTTTATATGGATAGTCTTTACTTAAATGGCTATTTAAAGTCATTACAGCCAGGTCATTCAACACCTGGTTTTACATTGAGCATTCACAACCTCTATAGCATATGTTGCTTTACAGTCTAGGCTAATATACTCTGCATCTGGACATGCCTCTGCTCCTGCATGCGGATTTTAGCAAGGGTGGGGAGGCAGAGAGGTTACAGAGCAGCAGGAAATGAGAAAAAAATAAAAGCTTTTGACAAGGCAGTGTTCTGCAGTGTGTTGCAAGGGCTAGGAAGAATGCAAAAACAGAGGTATAAATCACAAACGGCTTAGATATATGAAGAAGGGGGAGAAGCAAAGGCTTTTAGTATTTTTTAGCTTTGAGTCTGCAGGGTAGACTTTAGGAGGCAAACAAAATTCAGGAATTGCTAAGTTCTGCATGGGTGAAAAGAGCCAACTTTGAAGCTATGCTGCAGCTGTGCTAAGAAGAAAACCAGCACTCAGTGGATTTCCTACCCAGGAGTCACTGCACATCGTTTCACATGTTACACCACTCATCAGTAAGTGTCCTGGGGAGTGGTAAAAAGTGTGAATACAAGCTTTGTTAGCTTTCTGGAAAACATTTAATTCATCCATTCAAACCCTGATTTTGACTGGACACAGTTTGTTTTTTGAGTCCTGTTAAAGGCTTACTGCCCACCTGCTCCTGTGTGAATGATCTTATATTGTGAAGTCACACATGTATTAGAAGCAGACAGAAGCACTGGCCTTTTTAGTTTTTCTGTTAACGCGCTTCATTCCTCACAAGCTTCATAAAATGGCATTAGAGCTAATGTTCCAGCATATATCTACTTGCTATCAATAAATTGTGCCTCTATTGATGTGTCGTCCTCTCACTGTCACGTTCAACTCTGTCGATCTGTATAAGAAAAAATACATCCAGTGATGTATTTTTCCAGTCCAACCAGCCTCAGAATCACCCCAGAAATCTGGCTGCTAGCAGAACAAATTTAGTTTTAGATTAATGTCATGAAATAAACACAATGCTTTAAAATAATAAGAAAAAAGATCCTCTCCAATGAGCTAGAGTAGAGGCGCTGGTCATGTCAGTCCTTCCTTTGGTCCAGGCATGTGTTCTATGTTTTACATTTTATGTGTTTACAGCAGAAAAAGGTTTTCTCTCAAGGGGACAGTGGTATAGTTGGACTATACAAGAGTTTTTATAAAACTGGTTGAATTCTGCCAAGGAGTAAAGCACTCTCCTTCCCATTAAAATGGAAATCATGCATGGAGCATCACTCATCCTACCCTGGCACTGGAAAAACACTGAAATGCTTTGTAAGCGAACAATCCAGCAAACAGCGCCGTTCACATAATTCCTGGTAGTTGGGAATATATGAGACAAAGGCTAACACTCTTAGGAGAGCTTGTATGCTTAAAAATGTGAAGCTTAAACTCCAGGTTCACATTAATATAAGTATGTCATGTTTCAGAGTTACTTATATGTTGACTTCATTTATATGCAAAACTAGATTCAGAGTTTTATCTGATCAGTTTTCCTCTATTGTGATTTCTTCTGTGCAAACACTCTCTCTTTCAAAAAGAGAAATATTTTGTACAGCATGTCGGTGCATGTCGAAATATCATAATCACACACCGTTTTAAGTAACAGTCATGTATGTGATGATCATTATAGTAAAAGAGTCTTTTTTTCTTTATTTTAACACCCTTGTATCCGAGAATTACAATTATAGACATTACAATAGTCTGAAGCAGTAGCTTCACTACACGATTAGACATCTTTTTCAAATTTCAAACTGAATAGTGATCACATGTGGCCCTTCCCTAGCCCTGGATACCCCATGGTTTTGACATGATTGCACCCCAGACACATTTCCTGTAGTTTGGTCCTCGTGACTCACTCGCTGCACTGCTGATGATTTTGCCCCTTGGTACTAACAGGAGTAAACAGTTTATTCATCTTAACCCACTTCAAAGTCGTGGTCGCTCCCTCTGACATCTATAGCCACAGACAAGACACAGAGACAAGCAAAGCAGCGTGGTTACCAAGCTCCAAACAGGGTCTGGGCGATCAGACCAACAGAAAACACTGTGTTAAAGCATCATGTGGTGAAAAAATACTCAGTGACTGAAGGATAAAATACTTGCTTTATTTAGGCCTCACCTCTGGCATTTTTGCTTGTTTTTGTCATAAGTTACTTTTACTCATTTTCTTCCATTTCCAATAAATTATGTACATCCCAAAGTGTGAATAGATGGACTTTATGTGCATTATTTATCAGCCCATGGATGTAGTAAAATGAGAATTTTGTATTAAAATATGTCTCTAGTTAAAACATACCACAACTGTCCTTATGTGTATGTTAACTCCCTTTTGCTTTGTCCCAGGCAGCTGTGTTTGTTCCAACTATACTAGTTTATAAACTGTTGCATTGTTATTTCTGAGTGTATCTTTTAAACTTAATCTCTGAATCTAATTGGTCTTACCCTAAAATAACTAAGATCTCTCTTTTTTTTAAATTTCAGTACCCTGCAGCCTTGATGAATCTTGGGGCAATCCTCCACCTCAATGGGAAGCTGCAAGAAGCTGAAGCCAATTACCTCCGAGCACTTCAACTAAAGCCAGATGATGCCATCACACAGTCCAATTTGCGTAAGCTGTGGAACATCATGGAGAAACAGGGCTTGAGGACCATGAGCCCCTGAGCTCAAGAGACCCCGCCTACTCGCCATCTGCACACCAGACCCGGGAAAAGGACCGCCTACACGCTCCTCATTTGCTCTTTTCATCCAGGAAAGATGGAAGAGACTCAGGGAGAATGTTTGCTCAAAGAGGCCATGACTGTACCACACAGCTCTCCTAATGACTCCTGAGCTTCGCACACACCTCAGGCCAGCAACTTTCCTCAGAATCATTGCTCACAGTTTGGCAGACATTACGCGGTATTTGGACTTTTTTTAAATTAAGGCTTTCACAGAGTACTTTTTTTTTTTTCCTTTCCTTTATAACAAAAGCACTTGAAGTAAGGCCAGGTACATCCTTTAACATTTGTGATGAATTATAGTTATTTAAACTAAGCAACTCTGCTCAAAAGTTTCTCAGAAAGAATTGTTGAACTGGGTAAAATGTAATAGTAGAGATAAAAGAGAGGAAAGAATCTCATAACGCTGCACTGGGGGGGGGAGCGGGTAGTTTCCATCACCACTAAATGAAGTTCTTGGTTTGACCAGATACTCCACTTTGACAATGAAGAACTAACAACATCTAAAATCACAGGAATAATCATGTAAGTTAAATTTATATCTCAAATCTCCAGCTTGTGTACTGATTCATAGTCTCAGTGATTTGTTCATTAGAATGTACACACTTCATACTGAGGATTTGTAGATTTGTGCTGTTATTGCAAACCATTTGTAGCGCACGTCCTAACATTCGGTGACCATTTGAAAAAGGGAATTTAATTTGTTAGCCATTGCAGCGCAACGGTAGCCTCTGCAAAGGTTCAGCTTTGCAAAACCCAGCAAGTAGGTAAGGTAGGCTCAAAAAGTGAAGGAAAATTTGCATTGTAATGACATAAAAGGTGTATTATCTTTTTCATGAGTGTAGCAGGAAGTGTTTTTATCATTACAGATCTTCTCTGCATTGGTTAAGAAGTCACCATGGCAGTTAAGAAACTATACATAGAAATGTTAAGCTGCCTTCCTGTGGAAGTAACAGACAAAACATCGGTATGTACTGTAGATTCAGGTACACCACCTTGCTACGTGCCCCGAGCTTTTATAGAAGAGTGTGTAAGGACCTTAAGCCGATGAAGGAGTTCTTCTAACCAAATACAAAAACTATGCTGATGCACACCTTTTAACCACAGAGCAATGCACAGTCATGGTGCATTTGAGGGAAGTATTTTAATGCCTTTATGTTGATATAAGTAAGTTTAGTGTGTGCGTGTGCGCGTGTGCGTGTGCGCGTGTGCGTGTGCGTGTGTGTATAAATTAATTCTAATATATATCGACATTGTGTATAGTATAAAAAAAAATCATCAAAAGCAGCAAAAAAGTAGCCAGACACAAATTTGACTCTGCGTTACTGAGCAAGTTTGGCTTTTTACAGTACAGTATTTCTCACGTTGTCAGTCTTTCAGTCTCATTTGTACATATTCAGTGTAATTTGTTTGTTTGTTTTGTTTATTGTCAGCAAGTGAAACAGCACCTTCCCAGAGGTATCAGCATGTACCATGTTTGTAATAATTTGTTTGTTATTGGCCGCAAACCTCTCAGCTATCTGTGTCCTTTGTTTATTTCATTTTAAGTTATTGCTCTGTGTTAACTAGCAACAGAACCAGCTGGTACTGTGTTTTTCTGTAAAAAGAAGGAAACGACAGCTATTATGTTTACTTCTGTGGTCATTATGGAGTAAATACCCAGTTATGTGGCCCATCGTAGGTAAATACAGAGCAGCATCTACAATGGATGGTAAAGTCTTCTGAGTGTGCGTCATTTGTTGCTATAACACTGTTCTGTTTTTAACCATGATGGTGATTTTTGGTGAAATTTTAAGATTCACAGTTCACATTAATTACCAGCACCATATGTCACACACGTCATGTCGTGTTATTATCACATGTATATAGAAAGTGTTTGTGAAAAAACACTGACAACTTGTTTTAATGAAGGTGTTTGAAAAAGAAAAAAAAATAATGTTTCACTCTGTGTCTCTGCTCAGGGATCTCAAGTGGTGGGCTATTGCAGAAACGTGTTCACGGAGCGTTTACTAAATTAAAACTTATTTTTGAAAGTTGTTGTATTTGTATAAATTATCGAGCTTTCTAGCCCCAATTTTTTTTTTTTCTTTTTGTATTATAAAATGAGCGATGTGCCCCAGTAGACCTTCCTTCCCAGTGGTGTTTCTGTTTGTTTTGGTTGTTTGTCTGCTTTTTTTGTTTTTTTCCACAATAAATTTATGGTGTTCTGCTTTGACCAGTGTCTGTGCAGCCATTATTGCTGATAATGTAGGTCACAGATTAATATTAAGGTTTTGCCATTCAAAGACCACAAAGCTCCATCACACTTTACATCAAATTTCCTTTGTATTAAGACTTAATGGGGTGATCTTCCATGCTGTGGAACAGGTTTTACGGGGTATATAAAGTTGCCCCCTGTAAATTTGCTCAAATGTGTCATAAAATCAACTCAAATGAATTTCCTTTGCTTTGATCTTTGTACAACAAAGGAGACATGTAAATATTCCCATATGGAACGGGGTAGCAGTGTGTAGCCACATATGGTCGGTGTGTTTCCACCGGTCCCACAATTCAGACCCCGTTGACAAGTAAAGGGCCCTTCCCTGTGAACGAAGCAGCCTGCCTTGTGATGTTTCTCACATGTTCTGCTTGGAAGGTCTGCTTCCATGAACTGAGCTCACCATGGTGCCCAGATTTCCTTATTGAGCTGGAATGCATGGGCGCTGCTTGCCCTGTCCAGTCCAGTTTGTCTCTTCTTCTCATAACACAGGTGCACTTCACTTAATCTCTGCATCAAATAGCGAAATTTGACAGTTTGTTGCGTTGTGTAGTCACGCTACAAAAGCGATGTAGTTTTATTTATTGCTATATGGAACAGTAGGCATTTGAATGTCTTCCCATTGCTTCCTAACTGTGAAATTACATGTCAGTTCACATAGTTACCACGGATAAAACAGGGAATGCTGTGTTTCAGAGCAGTACAGTCTGCAACCAGACAAGTAGATTTTCATGCAGACAATAAAACAAGGCAAACATTAACTTCCTATCATACCACTGGTAATCAGGGAAGGGAATAATAAAAATTAGGGGCAGCATGGTGTCGCGGTGATTAAAAATTCAATTCAATTGTATTTATATAGCACCAAATCACAACAACAGTCGCCTCAAGGCGCTTTACATTGTAAGGTAGACCCTACAATAATACATACAGAGAAAAACCCAACAATCATATGACCCCCTATGAGCAAGCACTTTGGCAACAGTGGGAAGGAAAAACTCCCTGTAAACAGGAAGAAACCTCCGGCAGAATCAGGCTCAGGGAGGGGCGGCCATCTGCCGTGACCGGTTAGGGTGAAAGAAGGAAGAGAGGATAAAAGCCATGCTGTGGAAGAGAGCCAGAGATTATAAACAAAATAATGTTTAATAATTGTTTAAATCTGGTTAGTAATTATTTCATGCCATTTT
>VOQK01004687.1:1896-13197 GCA_015052645.1 Benitochromis conjunctus
TTTTTTAATCATTTCCTCAATTTCCCCCTCCCTACTGTCCATGCTGAAAGTAATTTAATCTGTGGGCCACTTCAAAAGCCGTATTTTGTGCACATGCTCACACTTGGCCAAGTAACACACATGGCATGTCTGTAAACTTAGTAGACCCATTCTCTCGGCTGGGGTATGGTGTCATTTAGGGGAGACGTGTCCTTAAACGTCTCTGGCATTGTGATACTTAGTAAATATTACTACTGTAAATAGGTTTCATGCTTAAAGGGTTATTCGCGGTACAGCTGCTAATGTAGTGAGAAAGCACGAACTGACAACTGTAGTAAAAACAAGGCTACTTTTAGTTATGTAATGTATCTCAGATTCATCATCTCTGAGTATGTTCCACCTTAACTTTGGCATATATGTTTGCTTCTTTGGTTTATTTTGGGTTTTTTTTAAATCCATAGAACTGCATCTAACTTCAGCACTGTGCTTTATTATGGCCTTCAGACCACCTGGCAGTGCGCACGGACTTAACAGTTTGCCTGCATTCAATACACAGCTACAAATCCCAAACAAAAGTATATATTTTCTCTCAGCAATCACAGTTGAGAGGTGTCTGTCAGTCTGTATCGAAACACTGTTCTGCTTCCCTTCTATAGACTGTGAAGATTTTTGTTTACCCTATTTAGACTGCTGGTAGCAGTATAAAGAGTGCAATAACCATTGCTGAGCAGTGGCCCTGTAATTTTCTGAATGCATGTATCTATGTAACAGTCTTCCAGAGGCTAAATCATTTCTGCTGACAAATAATAAAGGAGATGTGGGGGATTGTAGGCACTGGTCCATAAATATTTAAGGACTGGGGGATTATTACAGGGTTGGGTTTTATGGGAAGCTTCAACTCTAATTGTAGTGGCCTGGAGGGATTCTGAATGTGTGCCTGTGCATGCATTTTTTAGCTGCCCTCGGTGCCACGCTTCATACATTTTGCCGACATATTTGTGTTGATACATTTGTTTGTTTTGTTTGCTTTTATGATCTCTTCAGATGGCAAACAACTGTGCGTCATAACTTCAGTTGCATTCGTCTGTGTGAAGTGTTTCCTGATCCTTTTTGTCATTCGTGTTGGAATTCCCTTTTAAATCTCTTTACCCCAAAAAGTATCAGAGACAGATTAGCAAAGGTCGACTGGAGAAGTATGTGTCAAATGTTTTGTTTTCATAGTTGTACAATGGAGGCTTTTATTCAGTATGTCGATATTTTTCAGTCTGCTGTAAGCTTTTAAGCACAAGCATTGATGCACTAAATAAAGTTCTTGATAAAGGAAATTATCATTAACTCCCAGAAAGACGTTGTTTTACTGTGTATTTCAGCTAACTATCAAGACTTATCATTAAGACTGGTACGGGTAGGTTTATGAGGAATCTCAGGAAGACCTCTGTGGCCTCACTTTCAGCCCACTGTCCCTCAGCCACTCCCCAGCAGTGCAGACCACCTCTTGCCTTCCTCTGTTTGTTGGTGGATGAGGAAAAATGACTGTGACATTAGCTATCGATTCCACATTAACTCATCTGGCTCCATCGGTGCTCCAGACACATTGATTTCTATTACGGTTGTCACTGGAGAACACAAAAAAGGTGAGCCTTGCTAAGCTTTGAAAAATGGATAGGGGTGTCCTTTTTTAAATAGCTGCCAGCTCTCAACTAGGTGTTCTCCCAGAGCCGGTGACATCCCGCATGGCTGAGCTTTATATGAGCATGCATGTAGGGAGTACAAGGATTTTATTTTTCCTCTCTTTCAGCTTCGGGTTTAATTCTTCTTTGGCATGCACAGTTCCCTAGAGACAATCGGTGCAGGTTTTTAAAATTTCAGATATGTTTGTTATAGCTGTTTGTCCTTACTGTGTTCATTTGCTTAAAATTCACAAAAACAAAACCCATTATTATTAATACACGCTAGTCTCAGGAATACCAAGAATTTCAGCCAAATTCTGAATTGCACTGCATAATGTGCCAGCTTTCAGCTGTGGAAGACCCCTTTGCATGTGTTGACATAATTAGCCAACACTATACAAATTAGTTATGTCACTGCTGAGCTGGTATCATGATCTTTGTTCAGCATCTGGCTACTTGTGCACAGGGATGCCTGCACACATAGTGGGGATGATGGCAGCTGGCAATGTGTACCCCACATCTAAAAGCCTTTCTCTGTGCAAGTTGGCAGGAAAATGTTCATACCAGGGTGGACATGCAAGAATACACCAAGTAGTGTTTGCCAGTTCTTTCAGCCACTCACTTGTGTTGGTGTGCTGGTAACCTGGCAAAGTACACCTTATTGCAAACAGTGGTGCACATAAAAATGTGCATTTGTCGCTAAACAGGGTTGAACTTTGAGATTTTACTTCAGTGTTTAAGGAATTGTGTCATTTACTGCAATTGAAATCCTGTTAAAGTACACAGCTGTTTTTTATTTAGCTGGCTCTTTGTTTGTTTATTTGTTTTGTTACAGTATTGTGTAAGACCGTGCAATGATAATCAAAAATGCACTGCTAATGGCATACCCTAACAACTCAAATGTCATTCAGAGGGACACTGAATCCTCAGTCAGTATTTGAAATCTCCAAAGGGTCTCAAAGTATCAAAGGGTTGTTATTAGCAAAATGAATTTTAAAATTGTTGAGTGTTTGCTTTATTTTTATCTTCCACTGAGAGTTGTTGACACATGTTTTCACCCCTGTTAAATCATCATGTTCAAGCAGCATGTGGTTTTTTTTTCTTTTTCATGAATATTTATAAAGACAGTCATAACACTTGGCTGAAAACCACATCATTCTACCAAAGTGGTTGAAGTACAGGTATTTAAATTGATCTGTGCTTGGATCTAATTTTTTCTTCGAGCAGCACTAAATAATAATGATGAGAAAGCAGATGCCCTGGGGGGGGGGAGCAGGGTATTATATGACTTTAAAAAAAATGGTACATTGAAAATAAAGGCTCTGAAGCAGTGCCTCAGCAATAGGAAGCTCATGTAAGGGGAAGCATACGGTGGCCCTGAGAGGTCAAAAGCACTACAGCTTGAAAAAACACCAGCAAATAGAAAAATGCTGCAAAAACACATAAAACACAATAGAAGTTGAGTGAAACACAAAGGAAACAGAAAAAAAAAAATGTCTTCACAAAACACAACATTAGTGTCTTCATGGAGACAATAACATGACCGACCAGCTGCAGAAGTGACAAGCTAGCAGTAAGAGGCTAATAGCACGGCGAATAGCAAACATGTATCTACAGAATTACATGAATGAGCCATTTTAAACACACACTTGTATCCTTTTCTTCATCGCCACACTTCTGCTTCTTTTAAGCGTCTCTTCATGCAATCCTTGACGTTTTGGCTTGTGTCAGTTTTCCACTGTCAGCTGTTCCATCACATTATTACGTCTCCAAAAATGTTTCCTTGGTGGTTTATTCAACTCTCATTGGGTGTTTGTGTAATTTTTCCTTCCCCCGTTGTGTTTCGTGTGCTTTTGGAGGACCTTTACACACTTGCTGGTGTTTTCTTAAGATGTACTGCATTTGACTTCTCAGGGCACAGTAGAAGCAAGTAAAAATGTTACTTTTAGTTTTAAAAAGTTCCCAAAATGAATGTATTTGCACAAATACAAACTTCTGTGTTTATGTGTTGACTTTTACAGTCTGTCACTTGCATATTTGTGGATCTTATTCTGTCCATTTGCCAGTCTTACTTCTTCTCAGTTCTGAGGTAGATGGATGCCACAGCTAGATCTGTGGCTTAGCTGATGACTTGGAGTTAAGTCTCAATTTGTCTTCTAAAAAATCTCCCCACCATGCTGGAAAACAGCATTTCTCAGTAAAAGATGGCAGACAATCTTGTAAAAGATGTTCTGCAATACTCAAAGCATCTTTGTCCATGAGGATCCAGACTGTCTTCTTACATAAAGCCAGAAAAGAATGAAATTTCACTAATAAGGGTGGTACGCACTTTTGTTGTACTCTAGGGCATACTGTCAGAGTGGTCTAGCCTGCTGTTAAATAAGCATATGATTAAATGCCCTGGTCTTAAACTTTGGAATATAGTTACTGCATTTTAGTGATATTGCAGAAGAGTGTACTAAATGTAGTTCTTAAACTCCAAGGCCGAGATGACATTGTATTTGGCACATATGAGTTACATATATGTATATATGTATGTGTTATTATAAAGGAAAGACAGTGGTGACTAAAACAGTGAGTGATTACTCCATCATGCCTGTTCCTGAAGCTTCCCTTAGAGTTAACCACATCAAGTCCACTGAGCATCAAATGTTTGTTTAGCAGTTATGAATGACATTTACAGTATATATTATTCAGATACAGGAAGGGATTGAGATCTAAAATATGTGCTAATAAATATTTAGTCAAGGAAAAAGTGTTCTCATATATTGGATTCTCTTCTTTGACTTCTTAATAAATACAGAATCAAATGTAAAATCCTTTTCCTCACGTACAAGGTGTTGAGTAATCAGGTCCCACCTTATTGTAATGACCTCATAGTATCATGTCACTCCAACACAGCACAGACTGCTAGGTTGCTTGCGGTTCCTAGGATATTTAAAAGTAGAATGGGAGGCAGAACCTTCAGCTTTCGGGCCCCTTTCATTAGATAATATTAATTTCTGTCTCTCAGCAACAGTGTGTCTATCGTCCTGTCTTTCTACCCTCACCCACATCCTGTCATGGCAGATGACTGCCCAACCCTGCTTCTGCAAAAGGTCTCTTCCTGTTAAAAGGGAGTTTTTCCTTCACTCTGTCACCAAGTGCTTGCTCAAAGGACGTCATCTGATTGATGTTGTCTGTATTGTATGTACACACGCATAGAGATACACACACACACACACACACACGCACGCACACACACACACACACACACATACGTGTGTACGCCTATCCTCGTGGGGACATCTCATTGACATAATGCTTTTCCTAGCCGCTTACCCTAACCATAACCATCAAAACTTAATGGCTAACCCTGACCCTTACCCTATACCTAACCATAACCTAATTGTAACCCTGACACTAAAACCACGTTTTGAGGACCAGCATCCAGGTCCCCACGGGGTTGAAGGCAGTTTTCACACTGTTGGGCTGTTGGTCCCCACCAGTATAGTAAATTTCAGATTTTGGTCCCCATCAAGATAGGAAAAACAGGTACACACACACACACACACACACACGCACACACACACACACTAGTTTCATAAGAAATGCTGTGTACTCCAAATGATTTCTAGCTTTTTCCACAAACTCCAGTCATCACGTTTTAACTTATAAATCTTTTGTAAAAATGTGCTGTCAAAATATCTAACTTGTTGCTTTTGTATGTTATGTCAGATGTTTTCCTCCATGAAACTCTAGCTTCTGTGGTGTTGCAGACTAAATTATAGGTTGATGACTGCCACTGACCTGTAGTGAAAGCAAAGGAACACATTAGCGACAGCAATTACTCCCATAGTAAAAATGTAGGAACAAATAAACCCACTGGGTCCTGATGGATTTAGTTTCTCTCTGCCTTGCAGGAACTTTCAGGTTTCCTAAATGAGATCCTGTTCCCTGAAATGACAAAACCATTTTTTTTTAACCCTGCACCCATGTATGGACATCTTTCTGTAATCTTTTCCACAGTTGCTAGCTACAGTGCAGTTCCTGAATGTTTCTCTGGCATGAAATTTTCAGTTCAAAGGTTGCTACGTTTCCCTCATGCTTTTAATTTTAACAGTTGCACATCTGAATTTTGTTTTTCTCTCAAGAAAGAAATACAGTTCCTCCCACTACCTTACAGTCATCGTCAAGGTGTTGCAGGAGCCTCTACACAAACAGTTGCCGTTGTATCTAACCAGCTTTTTTTTCTGAAGTCAGAGCTCATGGGCTGTTGTTTTTGATCTGTCTGATGAAACAGGTTTGTTTCTACAGAGGACTTTTTTTTTTCCTACGCCAGTCTTCTGAAATTTATGCTTCCCTGCAGGGACAACAGAGTAGCTGCAGGACAAAACATGACAGAGCCTCACAAACAGAACACGAGAAAAGCATATTTTATCACATTTGGTAAGGTAATTTACATTTCCAAGCATGTCTGTCTATGACAGTATCTAAGTGTTTTACATGGGACAACACAATCAACCAGTGCAGTTTATAACACGCTTTTGTTACTAGGGTAGTATATGCCACAGTTATTACCAAAGAAACAAACAAATGGCGACGCTGTAGAGTTTTCATTAAAGGAAAACTACTTTACTTGTACCCGTAAATATTAGTGTGCTTACACTCCCCTCCTGAAATAGATGTTCTGTCCTCCCTCTAACCAACTCATTTTCACCCCCCCACCAACTTTCATTTTCCCACTGTGTCTCTTTTTTGTACTGTGACTTCCTTTTCAATTACCCAAGCTCACAATTCATTTTGTTGTATATACAGGGCTAAGTGATCAGGTGCTGAATTCATTTACTCATTTGCCTCTTGTTATCTTATCTGGGAAATGAATGAAGTTGACACTTTTAAACTCAACTACGGCAAGATGTGACAGTATGATCACGTAGGAAAGAATAAGGAGCAACGAAATATGAAGATGGAGGAGGAGACGAAGAGAAACAAATACAAAATTGTCAGAGAAATAGAATGAATAAACTTTGTTTTCTGGCTTAGAGGAAGGGAGATGTGGGAAGAGACAAGCTGTCATGGGGGGAATGTGTGAGATATGCAAGAAGAGAAGGGGGAGCCATGAGGGAGGGGATGCAGAAAGAGACGTATACCAAGAAGGATGATCATTTTGATGATGATGATGATGCATCTCCAGCATAGTTATAATAAAGAGAGAGATAACATGAGGGGAAGAAGGAAGAGAGGAAATGTCCATGCAATTACTGCTGCTGCCAGAAAGAGGCTAATCGAATGGCACTTGGCACAGCAGGCCTCTGTTCCACGCAGCTGGTGGAAGAGGGAGAGAATGGGCTCTGACAGAGGGGAGAAAAGATGGAACAGAGGGAGTGAAGGTTGCAGAGATGTAGGAGATGTGAAAAGAACTGTCTATGAGGGATTTAAAACATGAGGAATTACACGCACTGTGTAGGAACACAAAATCAGAGCCTTCAAATGTGAATACACACAGATGGAGGAAAGAGGGACTGAAAGATACTGGCATGGGAAGCGAATGGAGGGAAATGTAATGTGCCAGAGAGAGGGAGTGGGTGAAGGTGGTGGTGGGAAGCAGGAGATGTCACGTGAGATGATATTATGTTTCCAAGTTCTTTTGGTGGCCTACTGCATATAGTTAGCATTAGCAGGTAAAAGCATTAGCATTTACACTCATAAATGTTAAGTTATTGATCAAGTAATCAGGGTGTGATTGAAGTGAGCGCAACTCTTTAGCAATTATGATCATTTTTAAACATAGTCCACTAAAGTATTTGGATAATTTTTAAAATTAAGAATGGCTGTAAATATTTGGATAAAACTCCTTTGTAGTCAGTGACAGCCTGAAGTCTAGAAGCCAGCGAACTCACTAAAGGTTGTTTGCTGCCTTGAGACGTTCTGTCAGGTTTACTGCAGCCACCTACAGTTGCTGCTTGTTTGTGGGTCTCTCTCCCTTTGTTTTTGTCTTCAGTAATGTAAAAGCATGCTCTGTTGGGCTTAGATCAGGTGGCTGACTTCGCCATTGAATTCTTTGAATCGAGAAACTCTTGTGTTGTTGTCACAGTATGTGCTTCTGTTTTGTTAAACACTGGCCGGTCGGTTTTACAGCATTTGGCTGAATCTGAGCGGAGAGTATAACGGTATAACCCCAGAATTCAACCTTCTACTTTTATTAGCAGTCACATCGTCAATAAACACTAAAGGCTCAGTTCCACTGGAAGCCATTCATGCCCATGCCATAACATTGCCTCCTCCATGTTTGACACATGATGTGGTATGCATCAGATCATAAGCTGTTCCTTCCCTTCTCCATACTTTTCTCTTCCTCCAAAATAAAGTTAAACTTGTGCACGCAGTTTTTGTTTTTTTTAAAGAATAAATATTTTTGGTGTGCAGTCACTGCACCCAGAAAAAATCAGTTCAAAGAAATCAATAAAAACCAAAGATTACACCAACATTCACGATGAGCAGATGCAAACTTCTGATCACAACTGTATATCATTCTTTCAGTACAGGCAGACTGCGAAAAAGTGATTTAGATGCAAAAAACGTGCGGCAGTTGTATTTAAACAGGGATTACGTCTCTGCAAAAAAGCCATTAGTGATTCCTTACTTCTAACCTTTAATTGCAAAGGTGCACCATGAAATGGTGTGCTTCAATCACAGAGCAGAGTTTAATAGAATGAAGTGAAAGCTTAGGCGATCAAAGCCGAAAGAGAATCTTTGCTGGCACTGAATAGCAACAAGGTGGCCAGTCAATGCTAATTTCAATAACTCTTTAATTATTGGTGTCACAGCTCCTTTGGATCATTTTCTGCTGTGTGCAAGTGGAAGGTAGAGAAGAGACAGCTGGAGGGAGCCAGTGAGGGAGGGCTTCTCAACACTAAAATACTAATGAAATATGAATGACTGGAGACGCAGGTATGGTGCTGGAGAAGAGACGAAGGGAGTGAGAAAACAGCGATAAAGACATCACTTGTGTAATATTGATGCTGAGAGTTTGGTTGTAACGGGAACTTTTTATGGCAGTTAGGAAAGGGAGATGGAAGGTTAAGGTCTTTCTCACTTAACCATGACGTTCTCTCTGTGTGGATCTCATCACAACTTCCATCTATTTTCCTGTTATTATTTTCTACCTGTCTCAGATTATTTAACATAACATTCTTTCCTTGATTTCTCTGTTGCATTTGTTTAAACTCAAGAACAGCGTGAACTTGGGATTCTTGACACGGCACATTACTATTCATTTATACTGCATACATTATACTCAAAGATGGTTAAATAATTAGGAGGCAGGAGGCTCATCAACCGCAATAGACTTTTATTGCTACCCTGAGTACAGCTGGCATCAGGGTTTGGAGAGCCCTGAGAAAAGCTAAGCCTCAAACAAGCTGTTTTCATTTCATTCTGAATGTGCATTGTGTGTTTCTTGTAAGGTAACACCACAGCTAAACAAGGCGAAACTGAAGTTGAGGGAAATTGGCTATGTTTGACCCCATGCATACACTTCTCAGACAAAACTTGTTCCCGATTTTGTTGCTAAGCAGCATGTTGGGGAGGTTGCTGTTGTGGCAGCTTCGAGTATCATTCCACTGTCTTTAGCTTCTGATGTCACACTGAGGCAAACTCCAGCTCTTCTACCAGTCATACTCTTTGTGCTCTGGACATCTTTCTGCAAGCTGAAGGGCGACTCTAAGCAGAACCTGAAGCAAGTGGTGAGCTGTTGCTGCTATGATATGGGTCACTGAGGCTGCAGAGCAGAACAAGGAACATCATTGTCAGTCCAAGACAGTGGAGACAGTTTCTCATTCATCCATGAGTAAGAAACAGAGAGGCAGCTCTACTGTGGTTCGATTATTTTTTGTCACAAAAATGTGTATATAGTAGTCTTATCACAATACTAGGATTTCAAACTCGATACCAATGCCCAGGAAAATACTCAATACTCAATATGGTTTTCAAAACTACAGGGAAGATTTTGACCCCGTTAAGTAACGAAGAAGTGTCCTATCTTAAAAAAGGTACCTTGTTAATTTTCAACAAATTTTCTCAGTTCCAAGTTAGATTCAACTAAGTAAATATTCAAAATTACATTTAGAGGTTTTATTTGTTTTTCAAATTATATAGATACTTTTTATGAGAGATTGTCAAAATTAAGCCATATTTTAGAACCTAATAGTCAGTAAAGGGTACAAATAAACAACACAATACATTACATAATATTTTATTTATTGTAGAAGAAGAGCATTATGGAAAAGCTACAAATGAACTTTGGATAAAGTGTGGTTAGCTAAAATAAAGAAGATATAAAAAACAGAGTACTCAGTGTAAAAGAATGAACGGGTCACTGCTTTTATATTGAAACTGAACTGATAAAGTATTGTAATGGTAGAAAAGTTTATCATCTTCTATCATCTGCAGCCTGCTTAGACCTGCAACTTCTCTCTCATCCACCGTGAGTCTGCTGCTCTTTACATCCTCTGCTCAGTTCAGCTACGGCTCCCCTGCTGTTGGTGCAGCCAGCAACCCGCCCAGTTCTCCAGTCTGCCATGCTTCAATATCCCATTCATGATCCACTAACGGCTAACTAACTACAGTCCACTACCCGCTAATGTGGGTCCCTGACCCCCAGTGCCCTAGTGTTGTCAGGGCGCTGGGTCTTTTGGCCCAGTGTTTTGAGTTTTACTGTGTTTTTGCGTCTGTTTTCATTATTGTTTTATGCTCAAGTTTTACAGTTTAGTCTTGAATGTGTATCAGCCAGGTTAACATTTATGGTAACTGTTTTATTCTTCAGGGTTGTTGAAATGGGAGCTTTACAGACCTCGGAAATTCCTCCTAATGTGTTGTTCAGTGTTAGAAACAGTGACTATGTCAGCTCTTTGGGAGGAAGGGAGCTTTGTGTCTGACTGTCTGCAGCAGTGCTGTGCAAAATTGCTTGTCAGCTAGACGAAGTAAAAACGCACGATTGGCAAATGAATATCTTAATTTGATACTAAGTTTAGTAGATATTATTATTTGGCTACCTTTTTATGACAACCCAAATATGTAGTGGGGCTATTGTTTATTTATTTATTCATTTTTTGCAGTTTGTGGGAATAGGTCAATTGGAAGTGCCCATAGGTGTGAATGCGGGAGTGAATGTGAGTGCGAATGGTTGTGCAAATGTTAGTCCTGCGCCAGTCTGTCGCAGGGCTAACACATAGACATGTGTTAGCCCTGCGACAGACTGGCGATCTGTCCAGGGTGTAGCCTGCCTCTCGACCCAAGACAGCTGGGGTAGGCTCCAGCACCCCCCGCGACCCTGAAAAGGATAAGCAAATGTATGGATGGATGGATGGATGGATGGACATTCATTTTGTGTGCTTCCTTCTACAGTCATGCAAAGCCATGCCCTCACATGCTTGCCTTTGACCTTCCTCACTTTCACCACAAGTACAATGTCATTCTGTAACTTGTCTCATCAACTTAGAAACGACTGCACTGCAAAACCAAATCTCTGTGGTAACAGAGTTAAGTTTACACAATTTAACCATACATATTTCTGAACTGTAAATGAGCCACTACACTGGCCCAAAAAAGTGAAACAGTATGTTTTAATTACAAGTTTCTAAAACCTTCTTCTAACAAGGTAATCATAACG